>QXTE01001118.1:18245-28712 GCA_003942145.1 Platysternon megacephalum
GTAACTACTCTCTCCTTCAATATTTTTTCCATGACTTTGCACACTACAGATGTTAAACTAACAGGCCTGTAGTTACCCGGGTCACTTTTTTTCCCCTTCTTGAATATAGGAACTACATTAGCTAATCTCCAGTCAAACGGTACAACACCCGAGTTTAGGGATTCATTAAAAATTATCGCTAACGGGCTCGCAATTTCACTCGCCAATTCTTTTAATATTCTAGGATGAAGGTCATCCGGGCCGCCCGATTTACTGCCGTTAAGCTGTTCAAGTTTGGCTCGTACCTCGGATACTGTAATGTCTACCCCCCCCCTTCATTCCCATCAGTCACGCCGCCACTATCCCCAAGCCCTTCAGTAGCCTCATTAAATACCGAGGCAAAATATTGGTTTAGATATTGTGCCATGCCTAGATGATCCTTAATCTCCACCCCGTCTCCATTCTTAAGCGGTCCCACGTCTTCTCCAGCGTGGCTGTTTTGGAGTGTGTCCCGGAGGCCAGAGGCATGGGGGGTGCTGCCCACGAAGCCCTGACCCCTCGGGCACCCTGTGTCCTGATGGCCCCAGCCACCTTGTAGGGCCCGGCGCTCTCCCCTATGTTCCCTATCAGCTCTGTGTTCTTGGGGGGATGGATAGCTCAGTGGTTTGAGCATTGGCCTGCTAAACCCAGGGTTGTGAGTTCAATCTTTGAGGGGGCCACTTAGGGATCTGGGGCAAAATTGGTCCTGCTAGTGAAGGCAGGGGGCTGGACTCGATGACCCTTCGGGGTCCCTTCCAGCTCTAGGAGATAGGTATATCTCCATTTATTATTATTATTATTAGCACAGTACCCAGCCTGTCTGACTCACAAAAGACCTTCCCCCTCCCCCCAGCCTCTCCTTGAACCAAAAATGCATCAGAAGGAACACTTGCAAAAAGCAATTAAAAGGCCATAGGACACCCACCAAAACCCCTGGGACAAGGGTGACAGGATTAAGGAAACTCCCCTGGCCTCATTTGCATCCGAGATGGGACAAGGAGGCATCTCTATTAGCACACAGACTGGAGACCAGAGACTCCAAGGCAAGAACCGCAGGGAACTCTGGGACCAGCGAAGCAGGGAAGCAGTGCATGCTGGGGGATCTCTGCTCCAGATGTTAATGAGCCCACACCTGCACACCCCCAGCTCAGCAGCTATCAGACCAATTCTAGTAATAAATCCTTGATTGGTATCCAAAATACTGAAGCTCCCTAATTGCATTGTGAGCTCCCTCTTCTAAGGAACACTGCCCATAGCCAGGAATGATCAGCTCCTATTGTCTAGCCTGAACAAAACAACTTTGGGATTCTCCCTTGAGCCACCAGTTTACCCACAAACACATCTAGTGTTCTCCCTCGAACCATAGTTCTTGCCCTACAAAAACCTCTACCCACGCTCAAGTCAGTGCTCTGCTGCCTGGATCCAAACTCTGCATCAGTTCCACTGGGACGACATCTTCTCCTGACCGATCGTGCTGGGGGCTCTGCCTGTCTCCAGCACTCCGGACCCTCAGCTACCACCACCACCTGGGACCCCCGATCGATTCAAGCTTCACGGAGTGGTGAGAACCCTGCTCTCTCTCTCTCTAGGTGTAGCCTTCTGGCCCTGACGTGTGTGATCAGTTCTAGTTTTCTAAACCTTTTATAATCAAATTTAAGTTCGATTTAATATTATAACTGTTTTGTTTGCTTGGCTCCCCCGTGGTTATTACCTGCCAATAAATAACTTTCACGATTAAGCTGGTTGCTTCTCTCTCTCTCTCCCCGGTGGGTGTTTTTTGGTTTCCCCATTTGTTCTGCAGCGACGCTCCTTGTACTTTAGCTAAAGATCCCGGCAGCGCCCAAAAATCCTGTGGGGTTTGCTCATCAAGTAGGTTACTGCCAGAACAATTGTGATGTGAAAGTGGAGATAGGGACGTGCTGAACCTGGGACAGATGAGGGTGGAAGCTTGAAAATGCCGCTCGACCCAGTCTGCTGAATCCAGGGACATATAAGGGGTCAACTTGGGAGTGCTGAGTAACCCGGTCCTCTCACACATGCTCTGTTAATGTGTGTGTGTGTGCGCGTGTTCATCTGATTCTGAGGCTGGAAGAACCCAGCCCAGGGGAACCGAGGCCCTGCAGGGTCGCTCCATTGGGAGGGAACTTGCAGCAGGGAGAAGTAGGTCTCCGTGTGAGAACACAAGTGACACAAGCAGCACATTCATAGAATTACAGAACCCCCCGCCCCCAGAAGAGTAACCCTAATACTTTGGGGTATACTAATTTAACGGGCAAAGCTGGTAACAGAGCTGCATGACGCTTGGCCAGGCTGATGGTCCCTGGGTGTCCAGGGACCTCTGCTTTTTTTGACCACAATAGATTGCGTCTGCAGATTAGAGACAGGGTGTGATTGACGCAGGAAGAGACGAGACATCGTCAACTTCCTGTAGCTGGAGCCACCAGCTGAGTTCCTCATTTGGGGCTCGGTGGAGTTGGGCTCCGGGGCGTTGGTGGCAGCGCTAAGGGGCCCTTCGCTGCCCCATCATGGTATCTGCGCTCATCGTCCTCTTCCTCGGTGAGTATCGGAGAACAGGGGGAACTGACCAATGGGAGTGTGGAGCAGGTGCTCGGGGCGGGGGCAGCGCGTGGAGCCCCGTGGCCCTCCCTGCCTACGAGCCGGACCTGCTGCTGGGTAGGAACTAGTAGGTTTATTACTATTTTTACTAGTAGTTTTTACCAGCCAGCTGCCAGGGTCCCTGGGTGCTGAGCAAGGCGACCCAGTGCCTGGCATTCCACTACTGGGTCGCTACCCAAACTTTGAAAACCACTGCACTAGGGCACAGGACCCATGTGATTGACACGCAGAGCAGGGCCCAGCCCCTCCAGCAGGGGGCAGCGCACACACACACACACTGTTCCTGGGGGAATTCTGCGCCTCTGCGGACACACAGAATTCATCTCTCCCGCATAAATGTTGTGTTTTCCCCAAATAAAATACAGTCTGCCCAAGAAGTGCTGCAGTTCCACCTTTTGCCCACAAGAGCCGCTGTGGCACCACAGCAGCGAGCAGCACGAACGGAGCCCGCTGTTCTTGCGCCATAGCGGCCCCTGGTGGGTAGGGGCGGACCTGCAGCACTTCTGGGGCAGAATGTATTTTCTGTGGGGAAAACAATTCTCTGCCTGCCCCGTGCTGCAGAATTCCCCCAGGAGCAGAAGTTCATCACAGCACCTGCCCGCAGAGCTCGGTTAGGGCAGAGTGGGGCACCCAGGGGTGCTGGGGGGTCACAGACCAGGGTTAAGAATGGCTAGTGGGGTGACAGCGTTGAGTCTGGGGACAGGGGAGGGGGCTGCAGAGACACATGGGGATGGGGGTTGTGGGTGTTACCCGACATTGGGCCAGCTAGTAAGCTTGGGGAGGACTAATGACCCACCAGAGTTCGGCAGAAAGCAGCACGTTTATTATACTGATAGCTAAGCTCAAAAGAAGTGGGGGAGGTCACACTCACATACTCATGCTCCCATAGGGTGACCAGACGTTCCGATTTTATCGGGACCGTCCCAATATTTTGGTCTCTGTCCTGTGTCCCGAACGATCTTTGGTCGGGACGCGGGACAGAGATATCCGCAGGCAGCACTGTGGTTTTTGTTTTTTTTTTTGCTCAGCCCCCCCTGCCCCCCCATGTGTCCCGATATTTTCTTCCCCTCATCTGGTCACCCTACGCTCCCAGGACAGGCACGGCCAGGCGGTCCGGGTGAAGGGCCTGCACGGGAGAGTCACAGGGTCTGCACAGGTTTCCACCCTCTCGTGCCTCTGTCCTCTGCTTAGGCTGGTCAAATAAAGAGTCCCAACACCTTCCTCAGCTGTTGCACCCTCGTATCTTTATTTACAGTGTTTCATGACGTCCCAAATTCCCCTAACAGCTGTCTCCCCACGGACCCTTCCCAGGGTCTTCTGGCCAGCGCCGGCTCCAGGGTTTTTGCCGCCCCAGGCAGCCAAAAAAAAAAAAAAAAAAAAAAAGCCACGATCGCGATCTGTGGCGGCAATTCGGCGGGAGGTCCTTCGCTCCGAGCGGGAGTGAGGGACCCTCCGCCGAATTGCCGCCGAATACCTGGATGTGCCGCCCCTCTCCCGAGTGGCCACCCCAAGCACCTGCTTGTTAAGCTGGTGCCTGGAGCCGGCCCTGCTTCTGGCCCCTGTGGCTTATCTCAATTGGTACCCAGGCAGAGATCCAGCCCTCCTGCCTCCTCCCAGCCTAGCCCCCTTACTGAGCTTTTCCCAGGGCTTATATAGCCCTCCCAGTCCTCAGCCCAGCTGTCTGTAACCAGCTCAGCTCTCGTTAGGGCTCGCAGCTGGGCTCCCTGCTGAGTGCCTGGGCCCCTGCGTTTGGCCACTGTGCCTGGAAGCAGGGTGCAGCCAGCCTTTCTAGCAGGGCATCCACGGGGTTCACCTCTGCCCTGCTACACATCTCCCCCCTTCAACGAGCCGCCAGGCTCCACCTGCCCCCGCCCCTCCTCGGCCAGACATATCCGCCCCTTGGCGAGAGTTCCTGTACCCCCGTCGTGGGTTCCTGCGGCTCCTCTTTGGGGTTTCCAGCCCCCCCCCCAGTATGCTGCCACCACCAAGTCATTTAAACAAAGAATCAGAGAAAGGACCACTTGGAGTCCTATTCCTCTTAAATATTCCCCCAAGCCCTGCACCCCCTTTCCTGGGGAAGGCTTGAGAATAATATCCTCACCAATTGGTACAGGTGAACACAGACCCAAACCCTTGGATCTTAAGAACAATGAAAAATCAATCGGGTTCTTAAAAGAAGAATTTTAATTAAAGAAAAGGTAAAAGAATCACCTCTGTAAAATCAGGATGGTAAGTACTTTACAGAATAACAAAAGATTCAAAAACACAGAGGATTCCCCTCTAGGCAAAACTTTAAAGTTACAAAAACAGGGATAAACCTCCCTCTTAGCACCGGGAAAATTCACAAGCTAAAACAAAAGATAACCTAAGGCATTTCTTTGCTATTACTTACTATTTTTGCAAGACTAGATGCTTAGTTCAGATATGGCTTAGGGAGATGTATTTTCCCTGCCCTGTTTCCTTGTTGACTCCGGGAGACACAGACAAAAAACCTTCCCCCACAGATTTGAAAGGATCTTCTCCCAATACTGGTCCTTTTGGTCAGGTGCCACCCAGGTTATCTGAGCTTCTTAACCCTTTACAGGTAAAAGAGGGATTTTATGCTACCCTTAGCTGTATGTTTATGACACATCCAAACAGGCTGGCCAGGGGCAGACACCAGCCCTGCGAGGGAGAGGTGGGCATGGCAGTGACTTCACAAAGGCCTTCGGCAGGAACTCAGCCTATTGGGCAAAGGTGGTGAGGCGGCTGTGACCTCACAGAGCTCCCTTGACATCAGACACGCAGTACAGGGGGGCAGGGCAGGGGGAACCTCGGAGACCCCTGGAGCCTTGCTGCAGCAAGCCTGCTTCTCGCCGTCTCTCCTGGGGGATTTGTGTTCCCGCACCTGAGTGCTAAGGAGGCGCTTCTGTGGGAGTTTTCTCCTTTCCAGCCTGATTCTGTAGAGCGCAGACACCCCTGTGGAGAAGGTGAGATTCTCAGTGAGGGTTGGAACATTTCAGTCTGATCCAAACATTGCCGGCCGAGCGCTAGGCTCGGAAAACACAAGGTAAGTTGGCAGGAAAATGTCCCACCTAGGAATCCGCCCCTTAATACCTGGGTAACTAACGGGTCTCAAAATGTAATTGTAAAGGAGGAATCATTCTCGGACAGGTGTCTTCCTAGTCGGGTCCTGCAGGGATCGGTTCTTGGCCCTACACGATTTAAGATTTTGATCTGTGACTTGGAAGCAAATATAAAATCATCTCTGATAAAACCTGCAGAGGACAGACAGATTGGGGGAGGGGTAAATAACAAACTGGGCACGTCACTGATACAGAGCCACCTGGATTGTTTGGGAAGCTGAGCACAAGCAACATACCTGTTAGTTTGTCCAAATGTAAAGTTATACCTCTAGGAACAAAACATCTAGGCTCTAAGTACAAGCTGGGGGGGCTCCATCCTGGGAAGCAGAGACCCTGAAAAAGACTTGGGGTCATGTTTGCTAATCAGCTGACCATGAGCTCCCAGCGGGACACTGTGGCCGAAATGGCAGATGCGATCTTTGGCTGCATACACAGCAGAATCTCAGCTAGAAGTGGAGAGGTGTATTTGGCACTGGTGTGACCATTACTGGAATATTGTGTCCAGTTCTGGTGTCCACAATTTGAGACGGACGCCAATAAATTGGAGAAGGCTCAGAGAAGCACCACAAGAATGATTAAAGGATTAGAAAACCTGCCTGATAACGATAGACTCATGGAGCTGAATCTATTTATCTTAACACAGAGACAGTTAAGGGATGAGCATAAAGGAACAAATATTTGCTAATGGGCTCTTCACTTTAGCAGACACAGGGATAAGAAGATCCAGTGGCTGCAAGTTGAAGCTAGACTAATTCAGACTGGAAAGAAGGGGAACATTTTTAACTGACGGGGTT
Source organism: Platysternon megacephalum (assembly GCA_003942145.1). Lineage (NCBI taxonomy): Eukaryota > Metazoa > Chordata > Testudines > Platysternidae > Platysternon > Platysternon megacephalum. The sequence goes on from QXTE01001118.1 coordinate 24,799, forward strand.
TGGAACAATTTACCCAGGGTTGTGATGGATCCTCTATAACTGGACGTTTTAAAATCAAGATGGGATGTTTTTCTAATAAATCTGCTCTAATTCAAACAGGAATTATTTTGAGAGACGTTCCATGGCCCATGTAATACAGAGGTCGGACGAGATGATCAGAGTGGATCTTTCTGGCCTTGGAATCTATGATTCACTGGGGCCTTTGGAATTTGTCCTTTTTCACTTGCCTTTACCTCCCTTCCTCTTGTCTTTTCTTTTCTCTTTCCTTGTCCCATTTCTCTGCTGCTCGTCTTCCTGACGGGGGTGGGGCTGTTCACTAGCTGTCCTCCTAAGAAGCCCTCGCAAAGAGGTGGGGCGGGAATCGTGTGCTGATGGTGATCTCCCCCAGAATGATCTTCTATGGGGACTGATGCTGTCGTCTGGCGTCTGTTCCCTTGCTCAGCTCCCAGCCCCGGAGAGTCTCCACACTGATGGGCTGAGCTTGGGGTTCTCACTGCGTTAACAGGGCGGAGACTCAGGTCCCTGTAGGCTGAGTGCAGCGAGGCCGAATGCTCAGTTCAATGGCATTTCTTTGTCTGTCTGTAACAGGATAATTTTTGAAGACAATGTTGTGACGTTGTGCAGTCTATATGGTTTTATAAAAACATAATAAGTGAATATAATGTAACTGGAATATGCTTCATTCAAAAGGTCTCTTGTAAGGTATCATTACAAAGCTTATAATCTACTGAGTGTGATCATCCTATTTGTATAAATGTACCACTCTTGTATCTGAAACTAGAAATATCAAATATAACTCTGAGGGCCTATTGTAATTATGCAAAGTGTGGGCCATTAATGGTGGTTTGGAATCTTGATGACTCCCATTAACTAGGACCATTGTTGCAAATGGCTGTATTTACCTGTGAGTCTTCCTGTATATGTGTGTGCTGGCAAGTGTGTAATGAAGTCTTGCAGTGACATGTGATCATGTCACCTGAACTGGAATCCATCTTTAACCTGGTGCTTTTCCAGTGAGGGGGCGTGGAAACCCAGAGAGAGACAAAGGATTCCCGCCTTATGCAAAAGATATATAAAGGGGTGGAAGAGAGGAGCCATCATGAAGAATCCCCTAGCTACCACCTGAGCTGGAACAAGAGCTGTACCAGGGGAAAGAATTGTGCCCAGGCCTGGAAGGTGTCCAGTCTGAGAAAAAACTTACTGAAGCATCTCTGAGGGTGAGATTATCTGTATTCAGTGTGATTAGACACAGATTTGTGCATTTTATTTTATTTTGCTTGGTGACTTACTTTGTTCTGTCTGTTACTATTTGGAATCACTTAAATCCTACTTTCTGTATTTAATAAAATCACTTTTCACTTATTAATTAACTCAGAGTATGTATTAATACCTGGGGGAGCAAACAACTGTGCATATCTCTCTATCAGTGTTATAGAGGGCAAACAATTTATGAGTTTACCCTGTATAAGCTTCATACAGGGTAAAACGGATTTATTTGGGTTTAGACCCCATTGGGGGATGGGCATCTGAGTGTTAAAGACAGGAACACTTCTGTGAGCTGTTTTCAGGTAAACCTGCAGCTTTGGGGCAAGTAATTCAGACCCTGGGTCTGTGTTGGAGCAGACGGGAGTGTCGGCTCAGCAAGACAGAGTGCTGGGGTTCTGAGCTGGCAGGGAAAACAGGAGCAGAGGTAGTCTTTGCACATCAGGCGGCAGCTCCCAAGGGGGTTTCTGTGATCCAACCCGTCACAAACGTTAAATTTCTAGGCATCGGTGGGAAGAACCTTGTTGGTTTTGGTGACAATTGGAAAACAGCAGCACCAGAAAAGCCTGATTTTCTGCACCACGCCCATTACGCTGGTGCTGTAGGTAGAGGCACTTTGTGACATCAGAGTTAACTCAGCCAGTCAGTGCTAACTTTCTCCAGGTGATTTGCATAATTCAACCCCCATTGGTTAAAATGAGTCAACAAATGAACCTGCGGGTTTCAATGGGGAGATGACCCAGGAAGGTGGCAGGGTGAGGGTTTAAGATCAGGGTTAGGTGAGTGAGTGACGGGTGGGTGGGTTGCTGAGTTACCTTAGATGTCACAAGGCCACTGCTCAGGCTCCTCTGCCTGCAGCACCACATGGGCACCGACTGCCAAGGGGAAGTTTTTGTTGACCTGAAACCTATAAAAGAAGAACAGACGAGGAATGGCTTAGACGATTTGACAATCAAATGTAGTGTTTTGGGGCATTATCCAGTGCAATTGTTACTGGTTCAGGGATGGAAACTGGGCCGACATAAACAAACAAGTGTCCGACCCTCTAGTTAGTCTCTTTTAAGATCGAGTAAATAATTTTCAAAGAATTATTGATATGATGAATTTTGCTGCCTTCTCTCCTATAACCGAATATGAGCAGTTTATGATTAACTTGAATGTGTAAGTTCTTTAAAATCAGGGTGAATAAAAATGATTTTTTTCAAAAACAAAAAGCCACAAAAGGAATTTAAAAAAACAATTCAATTGGATTATTTTTATTTAAATTAAAAACGGGATTAAATTTGAAATTATGACAATCTATGTTAATGCCTAAACTTGCTATAGTTTAGTCCGTGTTTGCTGCCCAGTTTTAATGGAAGTCAAACCCCTGAATTTGTGGAAGTCGTTGGCTGAGCACCTGGAAGCAGAGTTTGTTGAAAGGGTAAAACCAGCTTTTGACCGCAGTAGCCTCTTCTGCAGACACAGAAAGAATATTTTCTTCATTTCAGTGTATTCAGCTAGTTCAGTTCAATGACAACTTCATTCAAATTTCAGATACTGACTGGGAGTTGAGAAAGCAGGAAAGGGTCTAAAATCTGAGAGATACAATGGCCAGAAACAATCAGTTCATTTCACTAATTGCAGATACCTCCTTATATCAGTTAGGTTTAAATGAAAAATACGTTTCGGTACACATTTTTGTTATTTTGTATTCAGCACATTTAAGGTCGTTTTATTTAATTAATAAATATATTGAACATACTGTTTCTGTGCATTTGAATTTCCATCCAAATAGAGCTTGGACAAATCAGAAGTAAAAAAATCATCGTCATCTAGGAAATAAATGCATCATTTGCCATTTTCCAACATCATAAAAATGTAAAAAATAGACTGAAGAAATATAAATTACTCCATATAACTGCTTAAATAAATGTGCATAGATATAGTTTGCCATCATGGTTAGCAAAAGAAAAAGCACCAAATTTCGTGTAAAGACTATATTTAGTTGCAAATCAACATTTTTAATGGTTATCAACTAACGAGAATCAACCTATCATTAGGAAAATAACTGAAAAGTACAACTGTAAAACATGATTAAAATCAATGATTTAAATCAATCCACCCTGATGTCTAGTTCTGGGATTCTGAGTTTTGTAGGCCAGACTGAGACCCTCATTGACTGGGAACAGCCAGGAACCTAGTAACAAATTCTAGTCCCGTTAGCAGCCAAGCCTCTAAATCCAAGGAACAATTGAAGGAAATAGGAGACCGAGGGACACTGAGAATTTCCAACCATTGATTCCAAACCCAAAGACGAGACATTGGCTTTGGATGGGGGAGAAGCAGGAAATCACTAGGGATTCTTGCCCCAAACAACAATCACCCATTGTCCTTTGAGCTCAAAGGTGTCTAACGCTCATGACCAACTCAAATCGCACTACTGCTAGGAGTTAGAGAAGTGTCTCTATCCCGAACAGAGGTGGTGAAAATAGAGGTGAGAAGTAAGAGGTGGTTACACAGCAAGGCTGCGGCAGAGACAGAAAGAAAAGCATAAGTAAAAACATTGATCATCCCTTGGCAATAAAACGTCGTCTTGTTTTCACAGCTACAGTCGGTCTCCCGGTTTCTGCACCCGGCCCTGTTGGCCGGGCATTGCACCGCCCAGAGCA
>QXTE01001119.1:0-20158 GCA_003942145.1 Platysternon megacephalum
ATTCTTCTCTTCTGCAGACTAAACAGTCCCAGTTCCCTCAGCCTCTCCTCATAAATCATTTTTCTTCCCCTCTGCTGAACTCTTTCCAATTTTTCCACGTCCTTCTTGTACTGTGGGGCCCAAAACTGGAGACAGTGCTCCAGGTGAGGCCTCACCAATGTTGAATAGAGGGGAATGATCACGTCCCTTGATCTGCTGGCAATGCCCCTACTTATACAGCCCAAAATGCCGTCAGCCTTCTTGGCAACAAGGGCACACTGTTGACTCATATCCATACAACTCTTGTGTCCTAGGCTGGGGAGCTGAGGGGAACTGGCTGGAGCCTCTCCTCTATTGTTGTTTCATGTATGGCTAGTGAAATGCATCAGTCAGTGATTAATACTCCTAAGGAGGGAGGAGAGATTCTCTGTTCCCCAAAGCAACACCCTGTCTTCACCATATTTACCATGGTGATATGATTATGATGTGATTTTTACAAAGTATTTAAAATATGTCATGTAAGATATCAATGGAAAATTATGATTTGCTGAATATGATTACCCTATTTGTATGCATATATTATTTTTGTTCCTAAAGTTCTGAAAGCATGGAAGGGCACGTAACCAGCTCCTGTGACTCTGGACTCCATCTTGTGCCGGTACTTTTCCACTAACTGTGCTGGGGGCTTTTGCTTGGAAAAATGAAGCTCCCTCTACATGGCAGAAGCTATAAGATCTGGAAGTGACATCATCACTTTGCCTCATTCCCCAAACAATTCAACACGGAAGACGTTACAACCTGGGACCGAACTGGGGCTGTGGTCCCAGACTGAAGGGATTTCTAGCCTGTGTATCGAAGATTGGTGGATTGTTTGTACCATCAGCGTGACACACTGTTTGATTCAAAGCCTGTCTAGTGTATAGAACTTAGATTGTGATTTTGTTTATTTCTCAGATTTCAACTTTGTTCTTAAGTATCAGAGGGGTAGCCATGTTAGTCTGGATCTGAAAAAAGCGACAAAGAGTCCTGTGGCACCTTATAGACTAACAGATGTATTGGAGCATAAGCTTTCATGGCTGTATACCCACTTCGTCAGACGCGTGCCTCATGTGTCTGACGATGCGGGTATTCACCCACGAAAGCTTATGCTCCAATACGTCTGTTAGTCTATAAGGTGCCACAGGACTCTTTGTAACTTTGTTCTTTACATTATTTCTTATAATCACTTAAACAATCAATCTTTCTATAATTAATAAATTTGTTTTCCATTTTTTTACTTAATACAGGATGCTGTTTGAAACGTAAAAGGGAAATCTGCTCAGACTGATGTATTCTCCTCTCCACATTGAGGGAGGGGCAGACTGGGAAATAAACGTATACTGGTCAGGCTTTTGGCCAGGCGAGGATGGTACAGCTCTTGGGTCCTAGGCTGGGGAGCTGAGGGGAACTGGCTGGAGCCTCTCCTCTATTGTTGTTTCATGGATGGCTAGTGAAAGCATTCATGTACCAGCAGCTGGGTGTGTCCCTCTCTGTGTATAGCTGTGTAAGTGCAAGACCTGAGAGGATTGTAGCTTGACACATTCTCACAGTGTGAGGGGGCCCAGATTGGTATGTCAGAGGGCTCGGCCGTCCCCAGTTCCAGGTTTCACCCCAGGGAATTCCTCCCCCCCCCCTGCATTGAACAGGCCCTGCAACACCGAGTGTCTATTTCCCCATTGTCATGTGGTCACTTACTAACAGAGAGACCGTGGTTATGAAAGGGAATCAGAACACTTGGGTTCTGTCAGTCAGTGTCTGTGTGAACTTGGGCAAGTCATGTCTCCCTGTGACTCAGTTTACCAATCAGTGAAATGGGGATAGTTCATAGTGACTTTCCTTTGCTAGGTGTTTTGAAGATCCATCAATGAAAGATGCCACACAGTATGATGACAGGTTTCAGAGTGGTTGCCTGTATCAGCAAAAATGAGAAGTCCTTGTGGAAACTTAGAGACTAACAAATTTATTTGGGCATAAGCTTTCGTGGGCTAGAACTCACTTTTTAGAATGATGATAGTTGCTTATGGGAAGTACTGATCTCTGATCCCTTAGCGACAGCCCCATCTCTTTGTTGTAATTGCTTGTGTCTCCTCTTAGTCAACTTTTTCCAAAACTCGCTGTCTACAATCAACCCATCTATCCTAAGAATTTACAGGATATCATATCCTCTGGAGAGTTAGGCATTATCCCTAATTTTCTTTCTCGTCAACTATAATTTGTAAATACATACACACAAATGTACAGAGCAGCCAATTCCTCTCTGACTCAGCACAGAGCCCACGAGTTCTCATCTCCCTTTGGGAAGGTTCCTTAATTACTGTTTACTCCTAAAGCTGGATAATTAGCACGAAGCGGAGACGTGCTTGTCTGCAGCCCATTTACATTCAGATCCTTCCTTCTTCTCTAGAGGCTGAGCGAACCCTTTGGGATTACACAGGGCTGTACTATAAACTGTGCACACGGTGTGTCGGCTCTCGGAATCGATGATACCTGAGGGGGATTCCCTGGGAGGACACTTCAATCTCAGAATTCACAGGTACCCATCTCTTGCTGAGGAGCTCACCTGATTGACAAACCTTGTGCAATGTAGGTGTGGTGGATAGAGTCTGCGGTACTTTCTGCTCTGCACAACCATGAAACATCCCAGGANTGTGCAATGTAGGTGTGGTGGATAGAGTCTGCGGTACTTTCTGCTCTGCACAACCATGAAACATCCCAGGGCACTTGCCATAAGTGATGAGTTTGCTAAAGTATCACTGACCAAAATGTCACTGATTTCTGTGCACCCCTGCTCATCCTGCCTGATGGACTCCAGCCCCAAGGTGGTGCATTTCAGTGGCACAGTGAATCCTTCAGGATGAAAGGTGTTAATGGATATGCAATACAAGGCCAAATTCTGAGACCACGATCCATACTTTGCTCAAGCCCCAATGAGGCAAAACTCCCCTTTGAGTACAGACTTCAGGAGCTAACTGTGTGTTAATGCAAAGATACTGTCACCCCCTCCTCTTGCATTTCAGGGCTCTGTCTGTTAATGGGGCATGGGGACAGGGGCTGTTACCTGACTTTTATCTGCTGGAAAGCTTGGCTGTGCTAGGGCTCCTCACTAGAACAATAATGAGAATTTTTCAACATGGGTAGCACATACTTTCTCCTACCTTCAGTTGAGAAGTCGGCTAAACTGTATGCCTGAAACTTTGTTTAAAAAACTGTTCTCGAAGCAGACACCCAGCAGTTGTAATTTTAAGCAATTTAAACTTAAGCAACTGGAAATGAGGTGGTCTAATGGAAGGTGTCAGACAGCCTTAAATACTGGGGATGCCACCAGCACCACCTATAATGGCCAATCCATTTGTGAATCCCATTATTCTATGCTCTTCACTCCAATAATGTTGGTAGCGAGGAGTTCTACAGGCCAAATAGGAATTATGGTAGCAATTACCTTTTCTCAATGTTAGATGTTCAGACTTTCAATTTAACAAAATGGTCCCTTGTTCATGTTATGAGGCACATTAAATATAAATGCCTGATCTACTTTCTTTATCAATAGATCCATAGGGTTTAAGGTCAGAAGGGACCATTTGATCATCCAGTCTGACCTCCTTTAAAACACAGGCCATTAAATTTCACTCAGTTACCTCTGGATTAAGGTGAAAGACTTCTGTGGCCTGGTCCACACTAGGGGGGGATGTCGAAGTAAGATACGCGACTTCAGCTACAAGAATAGCATAGCTGAAGTCGAAGTATCTTACTTCGAAGTACCACAACTTACCTCGCGTCCTCGCGGCGCGGGATCGACGGCCGCGGCTCCCACGTCGACTCCGTAACTCTGCTCGCCCTGCTGGAGTTCCGGAGTCGAAGGGAGCGCGTTCGGGGATCGATGTATCGCGTCCAGACGAGACGCGATAGATCGATCCCCGATATATCGATGGCTACCCGCCGATCCGGGCGGGTAGTGTGGACGTAGCCTGTGTGTGACTAAGGCCATGTCTACACTAGGATTTTACATCATAGAATGATAGAGCCATAGAGTTATAAGGGAATGCAAAGGACAGCTAGTCTAACCCCCTAACAAGATGCAGCATTTGTTTTCTCTTAGTCATCTAAAACTGACGGCTATTCACATATATTTGGAAAACCTCCACAGAAGGAGCTTCCATGACTTTCCTGGACGTCTGTTCAATTAGCCTCCTGTACTTAAAGTTTGGAAGATTTTCCTGAAATTTAATTGAAATCTGCTATGCTGGAATTTGAACCCATTGCCTCTTGTCCTGCCCCTCTGTTTTGAGACAGAGTAAGTTCCGCCCCACACCTTTTTATGGCAGCTGTTCAAGTATTTGAAGACTACCATCATGTCCCCCATTAATCTCCTCTTTTCCAAATAAAAATACTGGTTCCTTCGGCTTGCTCATATGGCTTACATTCCAACCCTTGCACAACATTTGTTACTTGTCTATGGATCCTTTCCAGGTTCTCTGCATCGTTTCTATTACTTGGTGAGCAAAATTGGACACATTACTTCAGTTGAGACCTAGCCCACATCGAGTAGTGGAATACTATCACGTACCATGACTTGCATGTTATAGTTCAGATAATATAACCTAACATAGCATTTGCCTTTTTTTGAAGCATTTTTCCTAATGTCCAACCTAACCAACCAGTTCTGCAATTTAAGCCCATTGCTTCTTGCATTCTCTTCAGAGGTTAAGGAGAACAGTTTTTGTCCCTCCTTGTAACAACCTTTAAGTATTTGAAAATTGTTATCATGTCCCTCCTCAGTCTTCTCTTATTCAGACTAAACGGACATAGCTCTTTCAGTCTTCCCTCATAGGTCATGTTTTCCAGACCCCTAATCATGCTTTTCTCCAGTTTTTCCAGATCATTTTGAATGCTTATCCTATTCTCTAAGACTTGCAACCCCTCCCAACTTGGTAACATCTGCAAATTTAGTAAGTGTACTCTCTATGAAATGATCTAAATTGTTGATGAAGATATTGAAAAAAAAAACAGCCCCAGAACAGATCACTGCAGAACGCCACTCGTTATGCCCTTCCAGCATCACTGTGAACCATTGATAACTACTCTCTGGGAGCTGTTTACCAACCAGTTATGCATCCACCTTATAGTAGCTCCATCTAGCTTGCATTTCCCTAGTTTCTTAATGAGAAGGTCATGCGAGACTGTATCAAAAGCTGTACTAATGTCTAGATATACCATATCTAGTGCTTCCCCCCATCCACAGGGCTTGTTACCCTGTCAAAGAAAGCTACGACATTGTTTTGACACTTAATGTCTATCGATAGTACTAGTTGGGAACTATCCATTTGAATGTAAATACGTTTCATTTTTCCCCTCTCCCATATTGTATACCTCTTCTTTGTCTCTTGTGTAAACTAAAGAGTCCCAGACTATTCTATGTTTGCATATGGCAGCTTCCCCCATTCTCAAAGACTTTCTTGGAAATCCCTTTTATATATGCTATATCCTTAACAGAGACTGGGTGACCAAAACGGAACACATATAAGAACATAACAACATAAGAGCATAAGAATGGCCATACTGGGTCAGACCAAAGGTCTTTTCAGCCCAGTATCCTGTCTACCAACAGTGGCCAATGCCAGGTGCCCCACTACCCTAACAGGTAATGATCAAGTGATCTCTCTCGTGCCATCCATCTCCACCCTCTGACAAACAGAGGCTAGGGACACCATTACTTACCCATCCTGGCTAATAGCCATTAATGGACTTAACCTCCATGAATTTATCTAGTTCTCTTTTAAAGCTTGTTATATTCCTAGCCTTCATGACCTCCTCAGGCAAGGAGTTCCACAGGTTGGCTGTGTGCTGTGTGAAGAAGAACTTCCTTTTATTTGTTTTAAACCTGCTGCCCTTTAATTTCATTTGGTGGCCCCTGGTTCTTATATTATGGGAACAAGTAGATAACTTTTTCTTATTCACTTTCTCCTCACCAATCATGATTTTATATACCTCTATCATATCCCCCCTTAGTCTCCCCTTTTCCAAGCTGAAAAGTCCTAGCCTCTTTAATCTCTCCTCATATGGGACCCGTTCCAAACCCCTAATCATTTCAGTTGCCCTTCTCTGAACTTTTTATAATGCCAGTATATATTTTTTGAGATGAGGAGACCACATCTGTATACTGTATTCAGGATGAGGGCGTACCGTGGATGTATATAAGGGCAATAAGATATTCTCCGTCTTATTTTCTATCCCTTTTTTAATGATTCCTAACATCCTGTTTGCTTTTTTGACTGCCGCTGCACACTGCATGGATGTCTTCAGAGAACTATCCACGATGACTTCAAGATCTCTCACCTGATTAGTAGTTGCTAAATTAGCCCCCATCATATTGTATGTGTAGCTGGGGTTATTTTTTCTTTATTTTACATTTAACCACATTAAATTTAATTTGCCAATTTATTGCCCAATCAGTTAGTTTTGTGAGATGTTTTTGAAGTTCTTCACAGTCTGCTTTGGTCTTAACTATCTTGAGCAGTTTAGTACCATCTGCAAACTTTGCCACCTCACTGTTTACCCCTTTCTCCAGATCATTCATGAATAAGTTGAATAGGATTGGTCCTAGGACTGACCCTTGGGGAACACCACTAGTTACCCCTCTCCATTCTGAAAATTTACCATTTATTCCTACCCTTTGTTTCCTGTCTTTTAACCAGTTATCAATCCATGAAAGGATCTTCCCTCTTATCCCATGACAACTTAATTTACGTAAGAGCCTTTGGTGAGGGACCTTGTCAAAGGCTTTCTGGAAATCTAAGTACACTATGTCCACCAGATCCCCCTTGTCCACATGTTTGTTGACCCCTTCAAGAACTCTAATAGATTAGTAAGACATGATTTCCCCTTACAGAAACCATGTTGACTTTTGCCCAAATATTTATGTTCTTCTATGTGTCTGACAATTTTTTTCTTTACTATTGTTTCAACTAATTAGCCCAGTACTGATGTTAGACTTACCGGTCTGTAATTGCCGGGATCACCTCTAGAGCCCTTTTAAAATATTGGTGTTACATTAGCTATCTTCCAGTCATTGGGTACAGAAGCTGATTTAAAGGACAGGTTACAAACCATAGTTAAAAGTTCCGCAATTTCACATTTGAGTTCTTTCAGAACTCTTGGGTGAATGCCATCTGGTCCCGGTGACTTGTTACTGTTAAGTTTTTCATTTAATTCGAAAACCTCCTCCAGTGACATTTCAATCTATGACAGTTCCTCAGATTTGTCACCTACAAAAGCCGTCTCAGGTTTGGGAATCTCCCTAACATCCTGATTTAGTTGGGTTTGGTCCTGCTTTGAGCAGGGGGTTGGACTAGATGACCTCCTGAGGTCCCTTCCAACCCTGAGATTCTATGATTCTATGATTCTATGATCCTCAGCCGTGAAGACTGAAGGAATGAATCCATTTAGTTTCTCCACAATTACTTTATTCTCTTTAAGCGCTCTTTTTGTATCTCTATCGTCCAGGGGTCCCACTGGTTGTTTAGCAGGCTTCCTGCCTCTGATGGCTCTTTTCTGATGTGTCAAATTCTTTTTATGTGAATGTTTCTCTTCTGATCTGGCCCATACTTTATCCTCTTCCATCCTCTCCTCCTGACTTAAAGCTGTAGAATCTCTATCAATAGACTCTCCTCTAAGAGAAGTCTCTGTCTGATCCATGTGCTCCTCTTAAGCAATCAGCTTTCTCCAATCTCTTAGTTTAAAAACTGCTCTGCAACCTTTTTATTGTTAAGTGCCAGCAGTCTGGATCCACTTTGGTTTAGGTGGAGCCCATCCTTCCCGGGGCCACAACCCCTCCTCTCTAAACCATCGTCACATCCATGCATTGAGGCTCTGCCTGCCTACCTGGCCCTGCGCGTGGAACTGAAAGCATTTCTGAGAATGCCACCATAGAGGTCCTGGATTTCAGTCTCTTTCCTAGCAGCCTAATTTTGGCCTCCAGGATGTCTCTCCTACCAATCCCTATGTCATTGGTACCTACATGTACCACGACTACCGGCTCCTCCCCAGCACTACATTTAAGTCTTTCTAGATGCCTCGAGAGATCCACAAACTTTGCACCAGCAGGCAAGTCACCATATGCTTCTCCCGGCCATCAGCTATCTAAGTTTCTAATATCCCAAACATGTTATTCTCCATCCCATATCTTATGGATCTAAATATTTCTTTGCTTTGTTCACTGCTGCAAATGAGCAGGTGTTTCTCTTGAGCTGCTATCAATGGCACCCTTGTCTTTTCCCTGAGGTATGTTCTAGTTGGGATGCTTCTCTCATCACATGCCTTCGCAAAAAAAAATTTCCCCCTCACTGAGTTTGAGCAACTGGATGAATGGGGACCTCCCTTCAGTATGAACTCCCTCTACTGGCTCTCATTGCATTAAGGAACATTGATGGATAACCAGTATCCACACTTACTTTTCCCACTGGCGCCCCTTAAGGTTCCCTTACCACAAAGTGTAGGATTTATTAATGCAGGGAGCACCACAAAATATGGAATTGGATTTAGTAGGGTCATTGTTCATAGTTATTTTCTCTGAATAATGAAAATGTAATTTTTCAGTGTGTGAAGAGCGATTAATCTGCTTCTCCTATGAGAACAGCCTCCACAAGTGCATGCAGTGTCTCATATTAACATTGTCTCTCCATTCAGGCATTTCTACTGTGACTATTACCCGAGATCCTGCGAACACACAGAAAGTCAGGGGAACATACAGTAAATGCAGAAGAAACCCCTATGCCTCAGAGTTGGACAGTTTCTCCCCTACGCTATGTCAGATTCGAACACAACTGGCTTCACCAACCCCTCCACCTTCATCCTACTTGGCATTCCTGGCCTGGAGGCAGCCCATATCTGGATCTCCATTCCCTTCTGTGCTACGTACGCCATAGCCGTCTTGGGGAACTTCACCATCCTGTTCATCGTGAAGAGAGAGCCGAGCCTCCACGAGCCCATGTTCTATTTCCTCTGCATGCTGGCCGTCACCGACCTCCTCATTTCGACATCCACCATACCCAAAATGCTGAGCATCTTCTGGTTCAATTCCAGGGAGATCAGTTTCAGTGCCTGCCTCACCCAGATGTACTTTGTTCACTCCTTCTCAGCAATGGAGTCTGGAATCCTTGTGGCCATGGCTTTTGATCGCTACGTGGCCATCTGCCACCCCCTGAGACATTCCGCCATCCTGACAAACTCTGTTGTGGCCAAGAAAGGCCTGGCCGTGGTGATGCGCAGTGGCATACTCACATTACCCTATCCCTTCCTGGCGAGTCGGTGGCCATATTGCAGAACCAACATCATCACTCACTTCTATTGTGCGCATATAGCTGTGGTGAAGCTGGCCTGTGCTGACATCCGCATCAGTAGTTACTATGGCCTGTTTTATCTTTTCTTTGAGATTGGAATGGACGTGTTTTTTATCGCTGTGTCCTATACTCAGATCCTCCGGGCCATCTTCCGCCTCCCCACAAAGGATGCCCGGCTCAAAACTTTTGGGACCTGCATCTCTCATCTTTGTGCCATCTCAGCTTTGTACATCCCAGATTTATTCTCCTCCCTCACACAGCGGTTTGGCCAGAATGTGCCACTGCATTTCCGCGTTCTCATTGCCAGTGTGTACCTGGTGGTGCCCCCCATGATACACCCCATCATTTACGGGGTGAGGACCAAACAGATACGGGGCAGGAGCTCCAGCTCTTTACTCATAAAAAGACCTAAATTTTTTCTCCTTGTGCTCTGGCTCTCAGATTGAGCTCTGTGCAGAGCTGGCTGGTGTATGCTACTGGGGCCTCTTCCCTGAATCACGTACTGTACAGACAGAGAGACATTAAACCCTTCCCTGTCCTTACTGAGCTGTGTCAATGTGATGAACTGGGGAGTCAGTCTATGTGCACTACACTGGGTTGCCACCTTTCTAATTGCTGATAGCTGGATCCCTGAAATTGCAATCTTGCCCCATGTCTTTTGTAAAGCCTCAACCCTGCTGTGTGTCTTTATCCCCAATGCCCTGCCCCTGTCACTTGCTCCTGTCTTCCCTCCCCCTTGTCAACTGCAACCCAGTCATCTCAAAACCAATGTGTTCTCACATATTATGGGAAGACACTTAAGCGGGACTGGTTTGTGTTAAAATTTAAATGTTTTTTCTTACATTGTTACTAACTCTGTGGAGGGAGAGATCTCATTGGGACTCCTGGCATATATCTCAGCTCTGGGAGGGGAGTGCGGTATAGTGTGTTACAGCAGAAAGGGCTGTTTTGGAGGAGTGGAGGGGAACCGGGAGGCAGGACATCCTGGTCTACCAGTGNGGCTCCTCCCCAGCACTACATTTAAGTCTTTCTAGATGCCTCGAGAGATCCACAAACTTCGCACCAGCAGGCAAGTCACCATATGGTTCTCCCGGCCATCAGAAACCCAGCTATCTACGTTTCTAATATCCCAAACATGTTATTCTCCATCCCATATCTTAAGGATCTAAATATTGCTTTGCTTTGTTCACTGCTGCAAATGAGCAGGTGTTTCTCTTGAGCTGCTATCAATGGCACCCTTGTCTTTTCCCTGAGGTATGTTCTAGTTGGGATGATTCTCTCATCACATGTCTTCGCAAAAAAAAATTTCCCCCTCACTGAGTTTGAGCAACTGGATGAATGGGGACCTCCCTTCAGTATGAACTCCCTCTCCTGGCTCTCATTGCATTAAGGAACATTGATGGATAACCAGTAACCACACTTACTTTTCCCACTGGCGCCCGTTAAGGTTCCCCTACCACAAAGTGTAGGATTTATTAATGCAGGGAGCACCAAAAAATATGGAATTGGAGTTAGTAGGGTCATTGTTTATAGTTATTTTCTCTGAATAATGAAAATGTAATTTTTCAGTGTGTGAAGAGCGATTAATCTGCTTCTCCTATGAGAACAGCCTCCACAAGTGCATGCAGTGTCTCATATTAACATTGCCTCTCCATTCAGGCATTTCTACTGTGACTATTACCCGAGATCCTGCGAACACACAGAAAGTCAGGGGAACATACAGTAAATGCAGAAGACACCCCTATGCCTCAGAGTTGGACAGTTTCTCCCATACTCCATGTCAGATTCGAACACAACTGACTTCAGCAACCCCTCCACCTTCATCCTACTTGGCATTCCTGGCTAAGAGGCAGCCCATATCTGGCTCTCAATTCCCTTCTGTGCTATGTATGCTATAGCCGTGTTGGGGGACATCACCATCCTGTTCATCGTGAAGAGAGAGCCGAGCCTCCACGGACCCATGTTCTATTTCCTCTGCATGCTGGCTGTCACCGACCTCCTCATTTCGACATCCACCATACCCAAAATGCTGAGCATCTTCTGGTTCAATTCCAGGGAGATCGATTTCAGTGCCTGCCTCACCCAGATGTACTTTGTTCACTCCTTCTCAGCGATGGAGTCTGGAATCCTCGTGGCCATGGCTTTGGATCGCTACATGGCCATCTGCCATCCCCTGAGACATTCCGCCATCCTGACAAACTCTGTTGTGGCCAAGATAGGCCTGGCCGTGGTGCTGCGCAGTGGCATACTCACATTACCCTATCCCTTCCTGGCGAGGCAGTGGCCATATTGCAGAACCAACATCATCCCTCACTTCTATTGTGCGCATATAGCTGTGGTGAAGCTGGCCTGTGCTGACATCCGCATCAGTAGTTACTATGGCCTGTTTGTTCTTTTCTTTGAGATTGGAATGGACGTGTTTTTTATCGCCGTGTCTTATACTCAGATCCTCAGGGCCATCTTCCGCCTCCCCACAAAGGATGCCCGGCTCAAAACTTTTGGGACCTGCATCTCTCATCTTTCTGCCATCTTAGCTTTGTACATCCCAGATTTATTCTCCTCCCTCACACAGCGGTTTGGCCAGAATGTGCCACTGCATTTCCGCGTTCTCATTGCCAGTGTGTACCTGGTGGTGCCCCCCATGATACACCCCATCATTTACGGGGTGAGGACCAAACAGATACGGGGCAGGATGCTCCAGCTCTTTACTCATAAAAAGACCTAAATGTTTTCTCCTTGTGCTCTGGCTCTCAGATTGAGCTCTCTGCGGAGCTGGCTGGTGCATGCTACTGGGGCCTCTTCCCTGAATCACGTACTGTACAGACAGAGAGACATTCAACCCTTCCCTGTCCTTCCTGAGCTGTGTCAATGTGATGAACTGGGGAGTCAGTCTAGGGGCACTACACTGGGTTGCCACCTTTCTAATTGCTGGTAGCTGGATCCCTGAAATTGCAATCTTGCCCCATGTCTTTTGTAAAGCCTCAACCCTGCTGTGTGTCTTTATCCCCAATGCCCTGCCCCTGTCACTGGCTCCTGTCTTCCCTTCCCCTTGTCAACTGCAACCCAGTCATCTCAAAACCAATGTGTTCTCACATGTTATGGGAAGACACTTAAGCGGGACTGGTTCGTGTTAAAATTTCAATGTTTTTTCTTACATTGTTACTAACTCTGTGGAGGGAGAGATCTCATTGGGACTCCTGGCATCTATCTCAGCTCTGGGAGGGGAGTGCGGTATAGTGTGTTACAGCAGAAAGGGCTTTTTTGGAGGAGTGGAGGGGAACCGGGAGGCAGGACATCCTGGTCTACCAGTGGGCCCGCAACTTCTGTGACAAGCCTTTCAGGTGGGTAGGTGTAGCAGGGTGCTGGTGCAAAGGCACCTAATTAGCCCCTGCTCAGCCAGCCCCAATCAGGGGAAATTGATTGGGGCCAGGGAGAAGCCTGGTGCCTGGCCTTTAGAATTGGTTGCACCTGCGGGCCTGAGGATTCAAGGGCTATAAAGACTGGCTGGCAGCCAGAAGAAGTGGGGAATGGCCAGGGGTAGTTCAGTCTCCAGAGGCTGAGGGCAGACTTTGTTTAGGAGAGGAGATTATCAGGCCTGCAAGCTCTGTAAACAGCAAAACACTGGTGGTGGGAGAATGTTGTGTAAATAAAGCCACGGGGGCTGCATAACTAGAAGCCTCTCTGAGCGTTATTGGGGCAGGCAGAGGACTTGTCACAGTAGGCGATTGTGGCAAGGTTGGATGGGGATTCCCTGCCCACAAGGATCCACCTCAGCCCTCAGAATGAAGCCAACCATCTTTTCAACATTGAACACCAGAGGCTGTAGAGTGGGTCTCCACAGTTGCCAGGTGCTCTCCTTCCTTGGTGATGTAGGGTACTTTGTGGTTTGCCTGCAGAAAACCCACAAGGATCCAGCTGCTGAGACTAGTTGGCAGCTGCAGTGGGGGGACCGGGTATATTTTAGACACCTCAGCACTCATTCAGCTAGGGTGGCCACCCTGTTCTCCCCCTATCTACAGCCTGAGATGCCTGGAGTTACCAAGGTCATGCCAGGTCACCGGCTGCACCTGCACGCCTGGTGGAGGGGATGACATTGAATCTGTTCAATGTCTACCCCCCAAATGCAGACCCAGAGTGGGTGTTTTTCTATCAATAGGTGTCTGCCTTACTCGGCACTTTGGATCATAACGAGTGCTTGGGCCTGGGTGGGGATTTTAATACCATCTCTGAGGACCAGAATCGCTCAGGGATCGAGAGCAGCCAGGCTGTTGCAGCCATCCTCAGAGAGATCATCAGTCATCACTCCCTGGTGGATGTCTTGCATGACCAACACCCAGATGAGAATTCCACCTTTACCCATGTTCAGGTGGAGGTCGATTGGTTGCGCTACTCCTGGTTGGACTGTATATATGTATGTTATTTCCATCTTGCCCGGGCCCATTCCTCCAGCATATGACCAGACCAGTTCTCAGCCCAACATTTAGTGGCCATGATGGCCTTTTTCATCTCAGGGCTCACCTTGGGCTCTTCACCCTTCAGATCCCCCTGTGCATACTCCAGGAGGTGGGGCCACCTTATTGTCTACTGCTCGGGTTTTCCTTGAATGGGTCCTAAAAGAGGGTGCTCTGCACCCACCCCTCACCCCAGTGCCTCTGTAATTCTTGATTGGGCTCCTGTCCCACGAGTCTCCCCGGCCCCCTCCCTTTCATAACCTTAGCTGGCTTCATGCCCTGCAGCCGGTTCATTTCTAATTCCACCAAGGGAACAACTTTACATGCTCATGCTCCACACGCTTCACTTCTTCAGATGCCCTGATACCAAGTGGTGGGACATAGTAATCCCAGTGCACCAGAAAGTCTCCACACTGGTCCCACGGTCCAGCGGGGATATCGGTTGGTGGCTCCTTCATGGAGCCATGAGGACAGGCATGTACGTGGCACAGTTCACCCCCATTCCTGATGCCTGCCCATTTTGTGGCATGAGGCAGATCCTGGTGCACACTTCTCTAGAATGTGCAGGGTTGCAACCCCTATTCCAACTCCTTCACAACTTCAACAGAGATTCTGTCAGCACTTTTCCCCACACCTTTTCATATCTGCTCACTGCTTTAGCTCAACATACAGGATGTGACCTACAGGTCCCTTGTGTTACAGGTGAAATATACTCTCATAAATATCTGTAAATGTATTAATAAAACAAATAATCAAACCCATTAGAAAATAAGAAACTTATTAGAAGAGATATCTAGGCAAGGAAGTAGGCTAGACGATAGGCTACCACAGCTGCAGGCTCATAGTTGGTAATGGCCAGGGACTTAGAAGTGACAGAGAGAGGGAGACACATGTGTGTGGGGGTGAGTTAAAAAGGAAAGAGAGAGCGGGACCTAAATGCACCAGGAGAGAGAGAGAGAGAGAGAGAGAGAGAGAGAGAGAGAGAGAGAGAGAGAGAGAGAGAGAGCGATGGGACAAAACCCACTAGAACAGGGACTCCCGGTCTCTGCCGTTCTGGGGAGCACTTTCCAAGGGAGACACAAACTCTCTCCGTGACCCAAAACAGGCACTGTGTGTGCCAGAAACATTTCCTCCAGGGAAGCCCGGCTGGATCAGTTCTGGAACGAGAGCACTTGGGGAAAGACAGACGGCAGAGGAGCCACATATGGGTGAAGGAAATATCTTGTGGCACCTCCCTGGCCAGGCCTATTCCCCTTCCACATCTGTGTAGGAGCTCCAGGTTTGCTGTCACAGCCCCACTCAAGCTCGTGCAGCTGGACAGTCATCAGCCAAGCGTGTTTGGGGCCCACAAACAAGACCCATGTGATTTTGAGTCACAGCACTGTTCAGGCCCTGCCTCTGGCTCTGGATGTCTAGGCCCACTCTCGCAGTGCAGCTTCCATTCTATCACCTCCCTCTGGGAGCAGAAACCTGCACGCCAAGCACTAAGACCCTGACACTAGCTTTGGCTCGGCTCCCCGACTATCCAATTGCTTCAGCCACCCTTCCCAGAGCTCCCCCTTGGGCGCACTCTGGTTCCAGTTTCTTCTTTTTGGTTCACATGATCCCTAAAGCAAACAGCCCCAAGCTTTGCAAAAGTGGTTGTGTGACAAATGGCCAAAAAGCGTTAAGCAACTTGTAGGCTATTGACCCAGATTCACTCTTTAGAGACAGGTTAGAAAAGTATGAAAATGGTAATTAGAACCATTCCACCTTTAATAGGCTAGAGCTTTGAAATGTAGACTTGTATTATTAAAGAACTGGAAGAAGTTAGTGACTCTAGTAGTCAATGTTTACAGACAGCTTGTTAGAGGTTAACAGTGTAACCGAACGATTCCTGCCTAGAGCTGTATTCGGTTAATTCAGAGATGAAAAGGAAATATTATTTGATGGAACTTTCTATATGTCTCTTTAAAGTTTCTTGTGAACTCTCTATAAACTGCTTAATTGACAATAACCTTATGTTACTCCAGGTAGTTAATTACCAGTGATGTTTAGGAAATAGAAGGTTACTTCAAAAGCCTATTGTTCACCCAAGGACTGCTGTGCTGCCCAGGAACTGTATACAGAGTTGTTGGTACCTGATCCTTTTTATCTCAGATCTGCTTAAGCATCGTCAGGGAAAACTTGAGTCACAAGACTCTGGTCTCCAGTTATACCTTAGACTGACTTGAAAATAAATATTTCAACATTGGACTATAATCTCTTGACTAATTGGGAAAGAACTCTTTGGAACTCTGAAGCCAGCCATCTCTACTATGAAACTGACTTAAAACACTAATCATGTCTCGGAGTATAAATATCTTTTAACCAATACTCTCTCTTTTTTAATAAATCTTAGTTTAGTTCATAAGAATTGGCCCTAAGTGATTATTTGAGTAATATCTGAAATATTCATTCACCTGGGAGGTGCTGTGTATAATCCTTTGGAATTGGTAGAACTTTATTATATGATGAACTAGATTTTCAATAATCATCATCATACGTGACTTGGCTGGCTGGGTGGAAGCCCAAGGCAGGGTGGCTTTAAGGGACTTGTGTTTTGGCTTCTGTGTAAGCAGTAAAGCATTGTGACAGCTGTTTTGTTGATGCCTTGTTAAATCCAAGTATTAGAATAACCACCCATTTGGGGGATTGTCTGCCCCATTCTTTGCAGTTTGCCCTAATTGAGCAGTCTCAGAATGGGGCCCCCAGGAACCCCATTCACAGGTTGCTAAAACAATTCCTCTACTTTAGACAGCATAAGAGATACTCAGATTGTGGAAAGCACAACACAACACAACATCTTCACACCATTTCTTTCTTCAGTGAACTTAAGAATGGTCATGTTGGGTTAGACCAAAGGTCCATCTAGCCCAGTATCCTGTCTTCCAACAGTGGCCAATGTCAGATGCTTCAGAGGGAATGAACAGAACAGATAATTCTCAAATGATCCATTCCCCATTAACCTTTCCCAGCTTCCTGCAAGCAGAGGCTAGGGACATCATGTCTTCCCATCCTGCTAATAGTCATTGATGGACCCATCCTCCATGAATTCATCTAGTTCTTTTTGAAAGCTGTAATAGTCTTGGCCTTCACACCATCCTCTTTCAAAGAGCTTCACAGATTGACTGTGTGTTGTGTGAAGAAATATATATATAACATAACTAGAATGTGTTTTATGATACACATGCCATGTAATATATCTCTGTAAAGGTCATGATCTGCTGAATCTATTAATCCTATTTGTATGCATGTGTCATTTTTGTATTCAAGGTTATGAGTATTGGCTGCATACTTGTTTGATTCTAAGTAGGCTGTATTGAAGCAGTTGGTCAGCTTCCTGAGAAAAGACTATTCTCAGTAAGTGCCCCATCAAGAAACACTTAAGCCAACAATGAACTTGGAGACACCAATCCACATCTGGGCTTTCCCAGGAATGTGGCTTGGCTGGTAAGGAACTCAGTCATCCATGGACATGTGACTCGCCCAGGTGACTCCAAAACTCCATTTTGTAGCTGGACTTTGCATAGGAGAGAGGAGGGGATCTACCCCCACAAGAGAAAGTCTAATGAAGCCCAGGGCAGTGTGAAAGTAGAATGAATTATATTGTAAAAATAGAATGGATTAAAGAAATGCTGTATGTACCTTTAAGCAGGAATAAGGAATGTTGAAATAGAGGTGTCAGGAAAAGAAACATTAAGGCATAAACAATGGGTCCACTTAAGCTAATGGTGGAACATTAACCAGAGATTGGTAAAAGTTAGTAAGGAAATTGAATATGTATGTCTAGCCTCAGGTAAACTTGTCAGTTCTGCTTTCTTTGTCCTGTTGTAAAGTTCATGCCGTTTTTATCTGTATAAAATAAGATAGAGTGGGTGGTGCATCGTGCTCACATTATCTGGGTGTATTAGCAGAGTGCTGTGCTAATAAACAGAGTGGTTTGACAAATTGTGAGTCCTGATTCTAACTTTGACAATTTGGAGGTCCCACCGAGATGGCAACTGTCTTCACTGGGGCCGTGTGATTCCTGACCATTTTTGCAGGACAGCCGTAGCAGCCGCCACCTGGGCATTTGGCCCGAGTGGTCCTCCGCCTGAACGGAGAGGCGCACGATCATAGTGAAGTCTACGTCATTGAACCTGTTGGTTCCCACTCTGTTCTGGTAGGGATCTTGGGATCTGACATCAGGAATCTTGTCAGGTAATTATTTCTGTGTTTTGTCTGGACTGAGGACTGTCCTGTCTCTGTGTCTATCCGTCCTCTCTGTGGAATGTTTGAGTCTGGGTGCCATCTCCATCCAGGGATCGGCCAACCAAGGGGTTCCTGTCCCCGCGGTCTGAGTGAGTGAAATCTGCACAATTGCAGCCGCACCGCATCTTGGGTGAAACCCTTGGTGTGAAAGTAAGGGAGATTAAGGCAGTAGCCTGTGGGCTCCTGTTGTGTGTTGCACCGGGCATCGCTCTGACGAACCCGAATTTCCTTCTTGTGTGATTGGTGTGTGTAAAGTCCTCCTGTATGGGTAACCAGATGTCTAAGTCAGGATAGTTCCCAAAAGGAACGCCTGCTCAGTTTATGTATTTTAGGAAGGGTCCGGACTCCTGTAAATTTCTGGGAAAATGGTCTAGGTTAACTCAGGGGGATCCCAAAACTCAGTGGCCACTGTTAGGATCTTGGGTCAAAGACTGAGTGGACGTCTTAAAAGACAAACTCGGCCATTTTAAAACTAAATTGGCCAGAGGAGAGGTTGATTGTTTCATGCAGGGTGGGAAGAGGCAAATCGTAGGTGGACAGAATCGAAACTCACCTCTCTCAAAGATTCAAATGATAAGTTAAAAGCTTTATTGGAAACCTCCTCTCCCACCACCAGACCGAATGCTCCCCTTTACCCCGTTCTCCGAGCATACTCAGTTCCATCCAAACCCCCTTCATACTCCCATCTCCTTGTGGAAAAGGATGAAGATGATGAGGAAGACGCATTAATTGGCTTGGCAGCCTTGCGTCGGATCAATAGACGGTCACCAGCCTCCCCAGTTCCGGAACAACATCAAGAGGTCTTCAGTTCAGACCAATCTGGACCGTCCAATACTGCCCAGGCCCATTCCTCTGGTCCCGCACAGCCCCGTAAAAGCTCACGCTTGGGCTCTAAAGCTATGCAGGCTCCCCTCTGAATCCTGCATGCTGGGGGCCAAGAAGGGGGTCCCACTTGGAGCTATAAACCCTGGACTCGCACAGAGCTCCATTCAATTGTAAAAGGCTTTCCAAAGCCCCTTGAAAATCCTACCAAATTCACAGAGGAATTTTTGTTAGTATGCGACACCTATGAACTTCTGAGGCAGACCTCCTGCGGCTGTGTAAACTACTTGTAACCCCTAGCGACATGAAAAATGGCTCACAGCAGCAAATTGGCCCGTCAGTGAGCGCCACTCTAATTTGCCAGACACCGGTCCTGACGCTGAATACCGGGAAAGGTGTAAGGACCGAGCTAAAAATCTACTTGAAGCCATCCCTCGAGTATGGACTCCTAAAACCAACTGGACGGCCATACACTGCTGTAAACAGCGACAGGGAGAAAACCCGGGCGACTATCGCACCCGGCTGACTGATGTTTTCTGCAACATTCTGGTATACAGCAACCGGGTGAAAAAGGACAGGGCGCCCTGGCTAATGCGTTTGTTAATGGCCTCCTACCTGCTATTGGCCGTATGCTAAAGCAAATAAGTGTTGGGTGGGAGAGCGAAACCATGGACAAATTACAAACAGTGGCAGAGCACTGCCTACGCACTCTGAAAGGAAAGGAGGAACAGTCCTCTCAAAAATTAATGGCCCTGCAAATACAGCATTATTCAGGGCAGGGCAAACAGTACCGGGGACGGGGAAAGTACCGGGGACGGGGAAGGTTCCAGGGACGGGGACGTGGTCGCGGGAGGGGTCGTGGGACTGGATTTTCGGGTTATGGGGATGTTTGTAATTACTGTTGTGACGTTGTGCAGTCTATATGATTTTGTAAAAACATGATAAGTGAATATAATGTAATTGGAATAGTTTTATAAAAACATAAGTGAGTTTAATGTAACTGAAATGCTTCATGCAAAAGGTATCATCACAAAGCTTATAATCTACTGAGAGTGATCATCCTATTTGTATAAATGTATCACTCTTGTATCTAAAACTAGAAATATAAAATATAACTCTGAGGGCCTATTGTAATTATGCAAAGTGTGGGCCATTGATGGTGGTTTGGAATCTTGATGACTCCCATTAACCAGAGCCATTGTCTGCAGATGGCTGTATTTACCTGTGAGTCTTCCTGTATATGTGTGTGCTGGCAAGTGA
>QXTE01001121.1:2462-28464 GCA_003942145.1 Platysternon megacephalum
GGCTTGGTGAAATCTAACACTAGAACATACCACCAGACTGGGGTGTGTGCCCTGTTTTCGGATAGTCTGACCTGAGATTGGTACGCTCAGTTGTGAGCCATTCCAGACACGGTGACACTGAAGCTACCATGTTTTCTTCTGTCTCAAATGTTCTTTCCCCTTCCCAAGGACTGCCAGGTGGCTGGGGTCTTTCATCCTTTGTCCCAGGACCCAGGCCACTTGCGCAGGACACAAACGGAAGAGCTTTAATGGAGGAAGGATGGATCAATGGCTCTGACACCTCTGGGTGATGGCTCCCAAAGCAAACAGGCAATATAGGCCCCTTGGACAAGAAAGCTTAAATTATCTATTACTTTGTATTATGGTAGCACTTAGGAGGCCCAGTCATGGACCAGAACTCCATTGCCCCGGGCACTGTACAAACACAGAACAAAAAGACAGTCCCTGCCCCAAAGAGGTTACAGTCTCAGTATAAGACTAGAGACAACCAGGTGAGCACAAGGCAACAATGAGACAACGCTGGTCAGGGTGATAGGCAGCAGTTGCAGCACACTCGTTGCCTAACGACTGTCAAGTGTTAGGCATCTCGGCGGACAATGACCTTTAAACTAGCCTCAGGGGACAGGGATCCATTTTTAAAACATTCCAAGCACCCAAGTTAGGTTATAATTAGGCTTGGAAGGATTCTATTTTATTTTCTGTCACTTGTGAGGCATAACACCAATGCTTCTTTCCAAACAGTTTTCTTTATCTTTATTTCCTGTGGCTTAGATTCCTCTGTGTGCGCAACTGTGACTAAGAACAAAAAGTTTAAAAAACAAAACCAATTCAGATACCAACCTGCGACTTTGCCCGAAGTGTTTGAGTTTGATGATTAAAGCGGCAACTGTTGGGGTGGAATGAGGGAAGTGAACCGCACAAAGTCTCTGGCCGCAATAGTGGACAATGACCCAGCAAGGAACAATGACCAGGTCAAAACTTTATTGGCAGCATGAAATGTAGGCCCCAGGAGGGTTCTTTTCCCCCAGGTACCATTTACTTGCTCTCAGTGATGAGGCAACACGAATCATGAATCTTATGTGGACTTGGACTCAGGCCGATTAACACAGAGTTTACAGGGCAGATGTGACAGTCAGCCACTGTCAGTAATATACAGAGGTTAACAAATGACTTCATGCTGTCAGCTCTTTGTGTTAAATCTTCCTGTCTTATGAAGATTTTATACAAGGCTCAGCTGCTGGCTTTTCCCCCGCTACACTGATGGTTATCCTCAGAGGGCATTGGCTGCACTCATTCTGCCCCACTGTGGCCAGAGTCTCTGGTCCATCGAGGCACCTTTATACCACTGCAGCCGCCTAAAAGTGCTCTACCCCCAGCAGAAATGGCCTCCCAGGAACTCTTCCTGCATAAGTGTGTTTCCTTGGGTGGGAGGGGTGTAGAGCAGCAACACAGCTCTACACCACCTCTGGTATAAGGCAGAGCAGCCTCAGGGTTGCTCTAACTTACACTCAGCTGCAACAGCCCCCAATGGAATAGCCACTAGCTGAGAATGGCCGGAGTGCAGTGCGCTTGCTTATGTCCCGTACCCCATTGGCCTGGTAGCTGTGAGAGTTGGCCTAGGGCCACCCTTCACCCCACCCCCCCCCCTTTTCTGCAACAAGCACGGCTCCAGAGGAATGGGGAATCTGGCCCCTAAACTGCAAATCAGGGCCCATCACAGTTCTCTGCCTCTTCCCTAGCATGGAACTGAATATGATTCAAGCCTTCTAGTGCAGATCCTGGTCATCCTCACCTGTGGTCTCCCCAGCTCTAGCTGCCCTAGGAGGGCCCACTGTTACCTCCCACAGCTTGCCAGCCACCCTCTTGCTTTGTGTTTCCTTCTCAGCCACAGTAGCTGCTTAGTAGTATCTCTTCCCAGCCCACAGTCAGCCAGCTAAACCAGGGGAGGCTGGAGGAAACTGTGGGGAAGCCAAGAATATAAAAAGTGTCTGGCTTTAAGGGCCTTCCCTTGGGGAATTTTGGGGAAAATGGTTCAAATTTCCTGCATTTTAGAAAATTAAGACTTTTGAAAAAATATATAAGTCAAATATGCTGCCCCAGTGTGTGTTTGTATCTGAACTACTTGCCACTGGGCCAAATTTTGTTCCGGTTAAATTGCTAAGTGCACCGGAACCTCGGAGCACTCCTCATACTCACATTTACCTCTCAGGTTATGTCTGCACAACAAAGAAAAACCCATGGCTGGCCAGTGCGCGGGCTGCGGGGCTGTTTCATTGCTGTGTAGGTATCTAGGCTTGGGCTGGAGCCCTGGCTCTAGGACACTGAGGTGAGAGGGTCCCAGAGCCTGGGCTCCAGCCCAAGCCCAAAAGTCTAAACAGCAATGAAACAGCCCTGCAGCCTGAGCCCCAATCGCCCGAGTCGGCTGGCACAGGCCAGCTGCGGGTTTCTAGCTCTTGTGTAGACATTCCCTCAGTCTGCCAACGTCCAGCCATGGGGCACCATGTGTAACATGAGCTCAAAGGAGGGACACACAAATGGTTCCATACAAAAAAGCTTCACTAAAAGACCATTTAGGTTGGGGAAAGTCAAGCCTCTACAGTTAGGAAATGCTAATTTACAGCTGCCCATGCAATTTAATTTGGCCTCCTTGTGAGTCCATCCTTTGTGCTGATGGAGCCAAGCATCTGGTGGAAGAAATAGTATGTGATCATGTAAATAAAGACTATCATAACGCATATGCACTAGGGGGCTGAATTAAGGTTGCACAGGCAACTAAATCTGGCATTTCCAGATAATGTTCATTTAATGTAGCTGTCTTCTATGTAATCGGTTTGTGTGTGCTTGACTCTGCAACCTATATAATGTTTTAAACGTAGTTTTTGTATGTTATATATTGTAATGTACTGTATCTTTAATTCTGCACTTTATCAGTTGTCAATGTTTTTTCTTCTCTTCTATCTCTGTATGTCTGTGCTTGTTTCTCTTCTAATTAATGTTTCTGCCCTTCTGTTTCTCATCTCCTCTTCCAGACTATCTCCTCCACTCTTCCACCCCTTGTTGATTCTCTCCACTGAAAATCTCCCCTTCTGGGTCTCATCCCTCCCACTTGGCGTATTTGTTTATTTTTTAAACAGTGGTGCAAGTAGAATTCATTTCTTACCGGTACGCTGCACCAGCTAAAGGGGGGCACGTGACCCACCCACATGACCCTGCCCCCACCCCAGGATGCCGCAGTCTCCCCTTCCCCTCTCCATGATCCATCCCACGTTACCTGGCGTGGGGGAGCGCTCCCAGTGGGTGGACACGGCACAGCTTCTGTGTGGGCTGCTAAGAGAAGAGGGGGGCTTGCTCTCTGGAACAGTTCACAGTCACACCTGCTTTGGGAATTGCCAGCAGAAGAGCTTCAAACCAGCTCCCTCTGACAGCAGAGAATATTTTTTTCAGACACGCTGGCAACCGAGCCCAACACCGGCAGCTCCTCTGGCGCTGCTGTACCGCCCCAGCCCTTCCATGCAGCTGCGTCTCCTGAGTCCTGTCCGGGGTCTGTACAACAGCCCTGCCGGAGGACAGGGCTGGCGGTGGGGGCGAGGCTAGGAGCGGTACAGCCGCGCTAGAGGAGCTGCCGGTGTGGGGTTCTGCTCCTTTTGTGCTGCGGTTCCCAGGAGAGCCCTGAACCGCTGGGCTCTCCTGGGGATCGCAGCAGTGAAAGGAGCAGAACATGGGACCGCCAGGCAGCTTCACACCAGCAGCTCCTCTGGCGCGGCAGCCCCACCCCTAACCCTGTCCTCCGGAGGGGCTGCTGTACAGATCCCAGACAGGGGACACAGACACGCAGCTGCGTGGAAGGGCAGGAGGAGCTGCATGTTCTGCAGCTCTCCCAGGAACCACATTAGTGAAAGGAGCAGAACATGGTGCCACTGGCAGTTCCTCCAGCGCGCAGTAGCGGCGCCAGCTTTGCCGGCGCCCTAGGCGGCGGAAGGTCCCGCCCCCGAAATCCCACCCCCAACAGCGGCGGCGGAAGGTCCCGCCCCCAAATTTCTACGGGCGGCGGGGGCGCTGGCACCCCCAAAATAGCAGCGCCCTAGGCAACCGCCTAGGTCGCCTAATGGGAGCGCCAGCCCTGCCGGCGCGGCTGTATCGCCCCCAACCCTGCCCCAGCCCTGTCCTCTGGTAGGGCTGCTGTACAAACCCCGGACAGGAGACGCAGGCACGCAGCTGCATGGAAGGGCTGGGAGCGGTACGGCCGTGCCGGAGGAGCTGCTGGTGAGGGGCCACCCAGTGGCCCTATGTCCTGCTCCTCCTGTGTCATTCCAGTATGGCGTACTGGCTATAAATAGCTTACTGGTACGGCTTACCGGACCGTACCGCCCTACTTGCACCACTGCTTTTAAAAGATCACTCATTTCATTGCCTCCCCTTCAGGGGTCATCCAGAGGTCTGGATGGAGCTCACCATGTTCCAGCAGCCCCCAGCTACTGGATGGTCTCTTGTTGATCGTAGCCAACCAGGCGTAGCTTAAAGAAGCCTTGAGGCTGCTGTAAAGTACACCAGGATGGAAATCAGCCCCAGCTGGCCCCATCATCAAAGGAAAAATAATGGCTCCTTTCCAGCTCTCCCCCTGTCACGGAGTGTGGGGGAGTCAGAGCCCTGCACCCTCACTTCCTCCGATTCACCATGACTCTCAGCCAGCCAGTAAAACTGAAGGTTTATTAGACGACAGGAACACAGTCCCAAGCAGGGCTTGTATGTATAGCCAGGACCCCTCAGCCGGGTCCCTCTGGGGGCAAGGAGCTTAAACCCCAGACTTGGGGTTCCCTGCCTCTTCCCAGCCAGTCCAAAACTGAAAAAAACCCACCTCCAGCCGACTCACTCCCCTCCCCCCGGCTCCTCCTCTCCCTTTGTCCAGTTTCCCGGGCAAAGGTGTCACCTGGCCCCACACCCCTCCTGGCTCAGGTTACAGGCTCAGGTATCGTCCCTCAAATAAAGTCATCCCCTGCTATCCCATCCCCAATGCAGACAGTCCCAGTAAAACTAGACAACATTCCCAGGTCAGTCCACCCCGCTCCCTACTGCGTCACATCTCTCCTCCCTTCGAGACTGAACTGAGCGGGGTCACTCTGACCAGTGACCTGGGGAAGTTCATGGTCCCCTCTCCGGGACAACGCATCCGCTATCATGTTGGCACTTCCTTTCACATGGACCACGTACATGTCATAATCTTGCAGGAGCAGGCTCCACCTCAGGAGCTTGGCGTTGGCTCCCTTCATCTGATGGAGCCAGGTCAGGGGAGAGTGGTCGTTGTACACGGTGAAGTGTCGCCCAAATATATATGGCTCTAGTTTCTTAAGGGCCCACACCATGGCCAGGCATTCCTTCTCGATGGCCGTGTAGGCTTGCTCAGGTACACGATGGGGTGTCTCTCCCCCTTTTCATCACCCTGCATTAACACCACCCCCAGTCCCATGTCTGAGGTGTCGGTGAACACCATAATGGGCTTGTCAAAGTCTGGGTTTGCCAGAACTGGGCCACTGACCAGAGCCTCCTTCAGCGCCCGGTGAGCCCTCTGGCACTCCTCGGTCCAGACCACCTTGTCTGGCTTCCCCTTCTTGCACAGCTCAGTGATGGGGGCGACTATGGAGCTAAAGTGGGGCACGAATCTTCGGTAGTACCCCACCATCCCAGTAAAGGCTTGGACCTGCTTTTTGGTTTGGGGAGTAGGCCAGTCTCTGGCCTCCACCTTGTCTGGTTCCGGCTTTAGGCAGCCACTCCCCACCTGATGGCCCAGGTAAGATACTTCAGCCATCCCCACCTTGCACTTCTCAGCTTTTATAGTCAGCCCAGCCTCCTGGACTCAATCCAGCACTTGTCTAACCAGGGACACATGGTCCTCCCAGGTCTGGCTAAAGACACAGATGTTGTCAATATACGCCACGGCAAAACTCTCCATCCCCCTCAGTAGCTGATCCACCAGGCGCTGGAAGGTGGCCGGTGCTCCCTTGAGGCCGAAAGGCAGGGTCAGGAACTCATAGAGTCCCAGAGGGGAGATAAAGGCCGATTTCAGCCTGGCATCTGCATCCAGTGGCACTTGCCAGTAGCCCATAGTAAGATCCATGGTGGTACGGTAACGAGCTCCCCCCAGCTTGTCTAGTAGCTCGTCAGGCCTGGGCATGGGGTAGGCATCAGACACAGTGATGGCATTGAGCTTCCGATAGTCCACACAGAACCGTATTGACATGTCTTTTTTGGGGACTAGCACCACCGGCGAGGCCCAAGGGCTGGAAGATGGCTGGATCACCCCCAAAGCCAGCATGTCCCTGACCTCTCTTTCCAGGTCCTGAGCAGTTTTCCCTGTGACGCGGAAGTGGGAGCATCTTATAGGTGGGTGTGATCCTGTCTCCACCTGGTGGACAGTCAAATTAGTGCATCCAGGCTGGTTGGAAAACAGCTGTCGGTACAGATGCAGCACCCCTCTGATCTCAGCTTGCTGGGCAGGGGTTAGCCGATCAGAGAGGGGAATTGTTTCCAGGGGGGAACCAGCTCTTGTCCCAGGAAATAGATCTACTAAAGGGTCCTCTCCCTGCTCCGCCCAATGTCCACACACGGCCAACACCATATTCCCCCTGTCATAATATGGCTTCATCATATTCACATGGTACACCCGGTGGTGATGTGCCCAGTTAGACAGCTCCACCACATAGTTTACCTCATTTAGTTGCTTGACAACCTTGAAGGGACCTTCCCAGGCAGCCTGTAGTTTGTTTTTCCTCACGGGGATGAGAACCATCACCTGATCACCAGTGGCGAAGGTGCGGGCCCGCGCCGTGCGGTCATACCAGACCTTCTGCTTTCTCTGGGCTCTGGCCAGATTCTCCCTGGCCAGGCCCATGAGCTCGGCAAGTCTTTCTCGGAAGGTCAGGACATACTCCTGGCCTTCCCCTCCCATTCGTCTCTTATCAAGTCTAGGGGCCCCCTTACTCTCCTGCCATATAACAGTTTGAAAGGCAAAAACCCGGGGCATTTCCCTGTACGTGAACAGCAGGTGAGGTAAGTACTTGTCCCAATCCTACGGGTGCTGGTTCATAAAGGTTTTCAGCATCATCTTTAGCGTTCCGTTGAACCTCTCCACCAGCCCGTTGGATTGGGGGTGATATGCTGAGGCCCAGTTGTGCCGGACCCCACATTTCTCCCACAAGCACCGGATCAGGGACGACATGAAGTTGGACCCTTGGTCTGTCAAGACTTCCTTGGGGAACCCCTCTCAGCTGAAAATGGTCAGCAGCGCATCTGCCATAAGGGCACTGCCTCGGGGTAGCGGGTAGCGAAATCTACCACCACCAGAATGTATTTCTTCCCTGACTGGGTCGTCATACTGAGAGGTCCCACTATGTCCATGGCCACCTTCTGGAAAGGCTCCTCTATGATGGGCAAGGGTCTAAAAGCCGCTTTCCCCTTGTCCTGGGCCTTCCCCACCCTCTGANGCGGAAGTGGGAGCATCTTATAGGTGGGTGTGATCCTGTCTCCACCTGGTGGACAGTCAAATTAGTGCATCCAGGCTGGTTGGAAAACAGCTGTCGGTACAGATGCAGCACCCCTCTGATCTCAGCTTGCTGGGCAGGGGTTAGCCGATCAGAGAGGGGAATTGTTTCCAGGGGGGAACCAGCTCTTGTCCCAGGAAATAGATCTACTAAAGGGTCCTCTCCCTGCTCCGCCCAATGTCCACACACGGCCAACACCATATTCCCCCTGTCATAATATGGCTTCATCATATTCACATGGTACACCCGGTGGTGATGTGCCCAGTTAGACAGCTCCACCACATAGTTTACCTCATTTAGTTGCTTGACAACCTTGAAGGGACCTTCCCAGGCAGCCTGTAGTTTGTTTTTCCTCACGGGGATGAGAACCATCACCTGATCACCAGTGGCGAAGGTGCGGGCCCGCGCCGTGCGGTCATACCAGACCTTCTGCTTTCTCTGGGCTCTGGCCAGATTCTCCCTGGCCAGGCCCATGAGCTCGGCAAGTCTTTCTCGGAAGGTCAGGACATACTCCTGGCCTTCCCCTCCCATTCGTCTCTTATCAAGTCTAGGGGCCCCCTTACTCTCCTGCCATATAACAGTTTGAAAGGCAAAAACCCGGGGCATTTCCCTGTACGTGAACAGCAGGTGAGGTAAGTACTTGTCCCAATCCTACGGGTGCTGGTTCATAAAGGTTTTCAGCATCATCTTTAGCGTTCCGTTGAACCTCTCCACCAGCCCGTTGGATTGGGGGTGATATGCTGAGGCCCAGTTGTGCCGGACCCCACATTTCTCCCACAAGCACCGGATCAGGGACGACATGAAGTTGGACCCTTGGTCTGTCAAGACTTCCTTGGGGAACCCCTCTCAGCTGAAAATGGTCAGCAGCGCATCTGCCATAAGGGCACTGCCTCGGGGTAGCGGGTAGCGAAATCTACCACCACCAGAATGTATTTCTTCCCTGACTGGGTCGTCATACTGAGAGGTCCCACTATGTCCATGGCCACCTTCTGGAAAGGCTCCTCTATGATGGGCAAGGGTCTAAAAGCCGCTTTCCCCTTGTCCTGGGCCTTCCCCACCCTCTGACAGGGGTCACAGGGTCGGCAATACTGTCGGACAATGGTAAAGACCCCAGGCCAGTAAAAGTTCTGTAGCAGCCTCTGCCTAGTGCGCCGGATTCCCTGGTGCCCTGCGAGAGGGATGTCATGGGCCAGGTACAGTAACTTGCGGCGAAACTTCTGCCTCCTGATCCCCCATGATTCCATTTCCCCTGAGGGAGCCAATTCTCAGTACAGGAACCCCTTCTCCCACAGGAACCTCTCCTTGCAACTTCTCCCCATGGTCTGTACCGCACTGAGCTTGGCCATGTCCCTTAGCTTCCGCAAGGAGGGATCTCTCTGCAACTCGGCCTGGAATTCAGCGGCTGCGGAAGGGGAAGGGATGGGGACCGGCTCCCTCTCGCCGGCTGGGTCTGAAGCCGCAGCCTCTCTGAGCCTTGTCCCTGGGCACTCCCTCCCCACCGGGGTAGGGTCTTGCACCTCCGGTGAGGTACCCTCCCTGATGTCAGGGTGTAGTGCCCCTCGCTGGCTTTGGCTACGGGTCACGACCAGGGCACCCTGGGGGTTGCTTGGCCAGTCCTCCAGGTCCCCCCCCCATTAACACCTCAGTGGGCAAATGGTGGTGCACTCCCACTTCCTTGGGGCCCTCCTTGGCCCCCCATTTCAGATGTACCCTCGCCATGGGCACCTTGAATGGGGTCCCGCCCACCCCCATCAGGGTCAGGTAGGTGTTGGGCATCACCCGATCTGGGGCCACCACCTCGGGCCGGGCCAGCATCACCTCTGTGCCCATATCCCAGTATCCATTGACCCTCCTCCCATCCACCTCCAGGGGAACAAGGCACTCGCTCCACAGCGACAGCCCCGCGCCCACCCTGTAAACGGAGAACCTTGAGTCCGAGGCATCCAGCCCTCCAGAGGAGCTGGCCTGGGGCTCTCCTCCCCCCTGAGCAGTTGATAAGCTGCCAGCCCCCCTTGCCTGGGAAGTCGGCCCCTCATCCGGCTGGGTCTCTACCCAGTTAACCCTGGGTGTGTTCTGTCTGCTAAGTCTGTTCCTGAGCTTGGGGCACTGGGTCCGTATGTGGCCTCTCTGGCCACAGTAATAGCAGCCCATGTCCCGTTGGTCCCCACGAGCCGGTCGGTTGGCCCTGACACTGGATGTTCCCCTTGGGAGGGGGTTCTCCATGGTTCCCCTATGGGAGGTCCCAAGGTGACTCTCTCTCTGCATCGTGGCTCCTCCCTGCCACCCCCTGACCAGCTCTTCACAAACTCATCGGCCAGCCGCCCTGCGTGTCGCGGGTTCTCTGGCTTTTTGTCCACCAACCACAGCCTCAGGACGGATGGGCACCGCTCATATAGTTGTTCTAGTACAATCAGTTTAACCAGGTCCTCCTTTGTCTGGGCCCCATCTGCCCACTTGTTGACATATCCCTCCATGCGGATGGCTAGTTGCAGATATGAGACCTCAGGGGTTTTATACTGACTCCGGAACCTTTCCCGGTACATCTCAGGAGTCAGCCCAAACTCGCGTAGCAGGGCCTTTTTGAATAGTTTGTAGTCCCCTCTCTCCACCCCTTCCAGTCGGCGGTACAATGCCATGGCTTTGGGGTCCAGTAAGGGGGTGAGAACCCGCAGCCTGTCTGCAGGATCAACCTGGTGCAGCTCGCAGGCTGTCTCAAAGGCATCCAGGAAGTTATCCATGTCCTCCCCCTCTTTACGCTGGGCCAGGATGCACTTATCAAAGCTCTGTGCAGTCCTGGGTCCCCCCTCACTCACCGCAGCCAGGGGCTCGCTGCTCCTCAGCTTGGCCAACTCCAGCTCATGCTGCCTCTGTCTCTCTTCATGCTGTCTCTGTCTCTCTCGTTCTTCCCGCTCCTCCTTTAGTTCCTGCTGCCTCAACTCAAGCTCTTTTAGTTTTATCTCCTTCTCCCATTCCAGCCGCTTCAGCTTCAGCAATGGGGAACTCTGCCGGGAGGATCGCCTGCTGGCTGCGGGGGTCACGGTGCCCTCAGTATTCACTGGGCTCCTCCCAGACCTTCCCCTAGGCATAGGTAGGAGGGGTCTCGGGAAGCCCTTGGCAGCCATCTGTTCACTCCCTGCTGGGACAGACACTGGTGCCTGCGCTGCCTCTGCCAGGCTGCATCCCTCAGAGACAGGGATCAGTTAATTTGAACAATCTCCCTCCTCCAGCTGGGCAATCAGCTGTTCTTTGGTGCGCCTCCCAATGCGCAGCCCCCTCTGCTTGCACAGCTCCACCAGGTTGCTCTTAAGGCGCTTGCTATACATCTTCCCGCTGGCCACTCGCAGTCCTGTGTGCTCGCAGCTCTCCACGGTTTCCAGGAAGACCCCTAGTGTGTCAGCCCTTCTCGAGGTCACCACCTCTTTGCCAGGGTTGAGCTGCAGACTCCTCCGCCCCTGGGACCGCTCGCTGCAATCCCCAGGGAAACCCTGTTACTGCAAAACTCCTTCTCGCTGGTCACACACTCCCAGGGGTTAATCGCCCCCCGAAACCGTCCCTCTCAGAGCCTTCAGCATGCCTGGTCCCCATCAATCCCCCTTTGTTTTACTGCTCCCCTGTCACTTACTGCAGGAAGCGCCGTCCACGGGGTGCAGTAG
This sequence comes from Platysternon megacephalum, assembly GCA_003942145.1. Classification (NCBI taxonomy): domain Eukaryota; kingdom Metazoa; phylum Chordata; order Testudines; family Platysternidae; genus Platysternon; species Platysternon megacephalum. The sequence goes on from QXTE01001121.1 coordinate 13,651, forward strand.
ATCCCACCACTGCCACCAGTTGTCATGGAGTGTGGGCGAGTCAGGGCCCTGCACCCTCACTTCCTGCGATTCACCGTGACTCTCAGCCAGCCAGTAAAACTGAAGGTTTATTAGATGACAGGAACACAGTCCCAAGCAGGGCTTGTAGGTACAGCCAGGACCCCTTAGCCAGGTCCCTCTGGGGGCAAGGAGCTTAGACCCCAGACTTCGGGTTCCCTGCCTCTTCCCAGCCAGCCCAAAATTGAAAAAAATAACCCTCCAGCCGACTCACTCCCCTCTCCCCAGCTCCTCCTCTCCCTTTGTCCAGTTTCCCGGGCAAAGGTGTCACCTGGCCCCACCCCCCTCCTGGCTCAGGTTACAGGCTCAGGTATCGTCCCTCAAATAAAGTCATCCCCTGCTATCCCATCCCCAATGCAGACAGTCCCAATAAAACTAGACGACATTCCCAGGTCAGTCCGCCCCGCTCCCTACTGCGTCACACCCCCTCACCCGTGTCTGCTCTTAGGCTTCTAGATTTTGGTCTTAATCTATGCTGACAATGGTCCTCTAGTGTAGCAAACCTCATAAGAATGGCCATACTGGGTCAAATCCAGTGGTCCAGCTAGCTCAGTAGCCTGTCCCTGATAGTGCCCACTGCCAGATGCTTCAGAGGGACTGAACAGCCAGTTTTCACTAACATCAGCCAGACTTGTCAGTGCCTAGTAACTCTGAAAAAAAATTGGCTCACTTTTATTTAGGTGCTCAGCTTGAGGCACCCACATTTGAAACTTTGCCCTGTTTATTTAATCTTTAGTAGAGCTGGCAAATAAATGAAGAAAAATCCTGAACATTTTTTTAAATTTCAGAGTCATGCTCATTTCAGAGGTTTCCAAGAGAACATGTTTTCTTGTATATGAAATGTTTTGCAAACATTTTTATCCATTTTTTTTTCAATTTTAAAAATTTTAAATCTTGTTTCCTTTCCTCATCTTTTCACCCACTTTCTATTCTGCCATTGATATGGGGGAAGAAAAATAAGAAACCAAAAATGTTTGTTTTTATCTTTCTGGTTGATCCCAAAACTGGATTTTGAAAGGTCATTTTAACCATAATAATTTCAGTTTAAAAATGTCACCCAGCTCTAATCATAAATGTTGTGTCATAAATAAACCCTTAACATTCAGCAGTAGAGGTCTTTGGTTGATTCATTTACAATAGGAAAGCAGAGGAGCATCCCTACAGTACTCTCGGCCAATGATGTGTTTTGGAGATTTCTGGGTTATCGTACACAACCGATGAATTCCCAGCCTCTTAAAGGTTTTAAAATAATGCTGGTGTTAAACAATCCTTTGAAAGGTCTAAAGAAGGTGTCTTTTAAAAACTTCTTCGGATTGTTTTCATTTTATGGCATATTGTCCCTTCCAACAGCTTAGTGGACAAGGTCAAATGAAAGGAATTTGAGACCTTGGAGATTTAGAGGCTCATCCATGAACAAAGTTTGAGACCCGGCTATATTAAATTATGAGAGGGTGATGCTTGGTCCAGCTAGTGACTATTATTTGATGGGAGACTAGTATACTAAATGTTATGGGTGGTTGGCACCCTCTGATGCTACTCCCTGCTAGTGAATAATGTTTGCTGGGACACAAGCGTATTTAAAAATGTTCTGGATAGATGGTGCCCTCTATTGCTTGGTCTGGCTAGTGAACGTTCATAAGCCACAAACATATTAAACACGGTGCCCCCTGCTGCTTAGTCCTGCTAGTCATCTCATCAATAGGTACTATGAATGTTGCTGTGGCCCACTGTAATATGAACCTATGCCCACCAAAGAGCCGACGCCAAGATCTCTAGAATACTTATTATAGGGCAGTCTGTAATGGTCCCTAAAGTGGGTGTTCTGCTGTAGACAAGTCACTGTTCCAACATTCCATGCACTCCATTCATACTTTGGAGCAAAGACAGACAGACAAGCAACTTCCATTACTGCTGATGCCTATGGACAAACTTACGCAACCCCTTTCTCCACATATATGAATGGGTGGGGGATGGGCAGGGTCTCGGGCAGAAGGAGAGGGGACGGGGGCTAGCCTCCCGCAACAGCTGGTTCACCAGCCGCCCATAAAGGAAATCACTGCAAAACAGAATGGCTCGGTGGTCTTGTACTGGTAATGTCCAGTGCTCTGTCACATGTGCTACTGGAGCCGTGGGTGGTTATCAGTGGGGAGTGGGCTGTATCTAGAAGTTTCACTCTAACACCACCAAGACCAAGAGAGATCTAGGCAAATAAAAACCCTCTCAAGATTGGAAGTTTTTCCTCAAGATTTGCTCTAGTTCAAACAGGAATTATTCTGGGGAAAGTTCTCTGGTCTGTGCTCTATAGGAGGTCAGACTAGATTATCACAATTGTAACCCTTCTGCCAGGTGGAGCCAGCAGCAACAAGGGCCAGGTTCATACCTCGGGGTTCCTTTTCAACAATACCACACAAAAGCGGCTCGAGCCCCGACCCAGTGACCTGGGACAATTGCACACCGCTCCCTGGGCGCCTCTAAGAGGCAATACTTCCCCTCTCGCAAGCAGAGTCTGAGTGTAGCAAAAACTTTTAATAAAAGAAGGGAAGTAACCTGTCATTAACTTGGGAAAACACCACAACTAGAGTTCATAAACATAAACCATGAGCAAAAGACCCACCCCCAAGTAAGTTGGGCAGTGTCCTTTCCCCCTCCGGTTCTTAAGTTCAGCAACGCAAAAGTCCCTCTCACGTGCCTGTTCCTTCTCTGCACCCCACTCACAGTTGCTGTTCTTGGCTAGTGCAGCCCCAGAGTTCAGAGGTTCATCCGCAGAGTTCACCTCCCACCCTGTGTGGAAGGGGGGGGGGGTAAGGAGGCACCTTACACACTCCGCTTCTCAGGCACTCGCTCATTGCCCCAGTGGCTGATTGCCGCACCTCTCCACAGGGCTTTGCTCTGGCCGCCTCTGCCAGCCGCACCTTCCCACCAGCCACCCTGCTGGCCACTTGCTGTGCCTCTCCACCAGCTGCCCACTTGCCAAGATGTCTTCAGAGCCCCCACTTAACACAGCTCTCAGTGATTTCAGCTGTTAGTGGGGGAACCTCACTGCTGGTGCATACTGAGCAGTCTCTTGCAATAGAGACACTGTCCCAAAGTACATCTAATACTTAGATCTCAGTGATTTCTCTACACCATGTAACAAGACTCTCAACTGAGTCCAAAGCAGCTCTTTTATTATACCAGAAAAACAGAGAGAGGAAAAAAAACTCAGTCGCTAGAACCCTTAAACAAGGCCCACACCCCCAGATACAAATATCACTCCCCCATCCTCTCTCAACATATTGGGCTTTGGAACCCATGTCCCCTGCCTAGCAAGTGCCGTTCTTTTGAGGCTGAGTCCCTCCGTTGGGGTATACCTGCTACAGTTCTGCTGCCCTCGGTTAACAAGGATAACAACCCTTTATTACTCCTGCCACAATAACAAGGAGACTGGGGATCCAATACCAGCCACAAGTGATCATTTGGGCAAGCAATCCCATCATACTGAGCATCTTGGCAGGGTGCGTGTGTCCATGCAAATGAGATCAGCTCCTGAAGTCTTTTTTCCACAGCTCACCACTAGATGTCATGGGAGAGCTCATTCAGACTCTGCTTACAGGATGGTCCCTTTTGGCTGTGGAATACATGAATCAGTCCATGATTGATGGGTATGAGCTGCAAGGTTCAGAGCTGAATCTGGATCAGTGGCTATTCAGAATTGGGGGTTTGGTTTGGACCCATCGATACCATGAGCTGAATATTAATGGTTTGTTCCAGAGCATTAGATAAAAACTGCACGGAGAGGTAGGATTTTAGAGTCAAAGATTGCATTTTGCAAACTTGACCTATATGAAGAGAGCTAACAGTGAACAACCTGCACCAAGAACCCTAATCTGTAAAGATCTCAGATTTAGTGATTAAGCGAGGTCTTGTTGTTGTCCAGAGACAATGGAAACCCCAATGTCTGAACAACAGCCACTTGTCAATGGGAGGCTCCCAGGTTGGCTGGGTGGAGCACACGTGAACTCGGGAGGAAGACAATGGGGGTGTGTGTGACAGGAGGCACCTCAGTCTCGGAGGCATTGAGGCCGGGTTGCCTACCCTTGCGGAAGAGAGAGACCCCCTTAGGGGTCTGACACATGTTTAAAAGCCAGGGCAGAGCACAGACCCTGTGGGTCCATGACAAGCATCCATCACACTAGCATCTTGGCACAGCACAAAGATGAACTGATTTAGCTGTTTTACGTGCCCAATGTGCGCTCGTAGTTTTCCAAGTGCTCCAGCAGCATGTCCATAGTCACGCACCCTAGATCACAATGCTCCAAGTTAGCAGCTGTTATTTTCCATAACTTCAACGGTGTTGAGTCTGCTTTTTGCGCCCACTGCAGCCCTAAAAGGGAAGCACAGAGAAAAGGAATGTACCATTTATGACTTCAACTGAACCTGGTCTTATACATTAAAAGCCCTACCCCTATGATGTTCACCTCCTTATCACAGTCATGGGTTTTATAAGGAGGTCCGAATGCTGATTTTACATGATTAAAGGGAAGAGTTGCTGGCTAAACTCCTATAATTACAGTGGGTTAATTCTGCTTTCATTTATAATGGTTTAATACTCGAGTAACCATCCACTTCAGTAGCATTACTGCAGCTGTGCGCTAGAGTAACAGAGCAGCATATGACCCTGCCTCAATTTCTGTTGCAGCTGGAAGTGGATATGTTATTCTTCACTGCTCTCTCTACCCTACACCATTCCTCAGCATCTCTGGGTGTGATTAAACAGCTGCCACCTCTAACTGGTGGTGAGAGAGATTCCTAGATATGCACAAAAACATTGCAATGTGATGTGCTTTTAGCATCCTCTGAGGTGAAAAGCTGCAGAAATGTAAAGGACTCTACAAACGTGTTACTGTGATTTACTCAAAGGGTAACATTTTCTCCTGACGACTTCACAGAATATTTCCTAGCAATCTGAAATGTTCAGTTGCATCCTGTTACTTGTACTTAAACCCCCTTTATACCTCACCTTGCTGTTCACATGTTTCCAGTACAGCACCGATATTCTGCTGGATAGTACAGGGGTCTCTGACACTATTCCCACTGAGATAGTGATAGTCAGGTTATTGGCTAATCTTTTCCCTTGTGCCCCAGTAACACGGATTCTGCCACTAGCTCCCCAGACAGAGAATTTCAATCACTGCTTGACTACTGTCCGCATTTGCCTTTTGCTGCTTAGTTCCCATAGAGCTCTCCTGCCCTGAGACTCTCTCACTCATCTCTGGGTACGTATGCCTATTTGAGCATCCCTGGAGCCTTAGCTTCTCCAAGCATTGGCCACATTTTACAAACCTAGTGCATCCAGCCCCTGTGTTGGGATGTTCAAACAGGCAGCAAAGGGCAGATGGCCACTTAGGAGACAAAACGCTGTTCAGAGCAGCCTCAGAATGAGATCTGGAGGTTCTATTAAGGTGCCCATGTGTGAAGATCTACATCTCAATCAAGGCTTAAGCTTTTCAGGCTGTTAGAGGCCTGACCTTACATACATCTGTCCAGAGTTCCTCTAAAGCCCCCCATTGGCTATAAGAACTCTCTCTTCATTGGGTGGAGGATGCACTGTGTGTTCTGATCCTTCTAAAGCCATTTGCCTCTCCTGTGAACCTGGAGATGGCCAGGTGGCTGAGCTCAAAGCATGTCTGTGCACCATCTAGGAGAACCCATTAGTGGTATACCGCTCAATAGCTTTCATCACCATGCATTTTTTGACAGGTTTCCACGCCCCATGTGAGGCTTTTGTCCTGCCCTCCCACCCCGTTTCCGTTGGCACCGAAGTTTGGTGCCGTCGGCCATTTTGAATTTTTTTTTATTTTATTTTTGTGTGTGTTTGAATGGGGGAAGTGTTGTGCTTGGATACATTGAGAGAAAAAGGTTGAAAGACTAGAGCGAGAGAAGTTTTAAAGCTGAAAAAGAAACTTGGGGTAAGGTTTAGAGAAAAAAGGGAGAGCAAGGTTATGGGGTGAGGTTGGTAAGGAGAGCTGTGAGAGAAAAAGTTTAAAAGACTAGAGTGAGAGAAGTTTAAAGTTTGGGTAAGGTTTATTGAAAAAAGGTGAGCTGTTGTTAAAGGGCTGGTAAAGGTATGCTATAAAAGAATAGAAAATTTGATACATTGAAAGATTAGAGTGAGAGACGTTTGGGTAAGGTTATTGGAGGTGATTGAGTAAGGAGCTCTGTTATTAAAGAATAGAGTGTTTGTGTTACTGAACACAGGCAGAGCGAAACATTTTACCCCACCGAGTGTTTGTGCTTAGATACATTGAGTAAGGAGAGCTATTGGTAAAGGGCAGGTTATTAAAGAATAGAATGCTGGTGTTACTGAACACAGGCAGAGCGAAACATCCTACCCCGCTGACTGTTGGTAGTGAAATGGTAGCTGTTTTGGGCCGCGCTCCTGGGAAGCTAGCCCCTCCTTTTGGTGGACCAATCAGAGGATGTTTTACAGTTAGGTCACAGAATGCACTTGTTGAACCAATCCTGTAGTCCCAAGATTTAGAGAGGCTCTTCATCTTATATTAAAAGCTATAAAAACAGGATTAAAAAGAAAATTTAGTAAGCACATGATAAAAAGCATTAAACAATATTAAAAACTAAGACAAAACCTGTTTAGTAAGCACAGGGCCAAAAACTGGCTAAAAAAACATTAATAGCTATAAAAAGAAAATTTACTAAGCACATGGCCAAAAACTGGCTAAAAAAATATTAAAAGCTATAAAAAGAAAATTTACTAAGCACATGGCCAAATACTGGCTAAGAAACAATAAAGCTAGGTTTAAAAAGGAAATGTACTAATCACATGATTAAAAAAGTGAATAAAAGCTATAAAAACAGGATTATAAAGGAAATTTAGAAAGCACATGATAAAAAAGCATTAAACAATATTAAAAACTAAGACAAAACCTGTTTAGTAAGCACATGGCCAAAAACTGGCTAAGAAACAATAAAGCTAGGTTTAAAAAGGAAATGTACTAAGCACCCAATAAAAAAGTGAATAAAAGCTATAAAAACAAAATTAAAAAGGAAATTTAGTAAGCACATGATTAAAAAGCATTAAACAATATTAAAAACTAAGACAAAACCTGTTTAGTAAGCACATGGCCAAAAACTGGCTAAAAACATTAAAAGCTAGGTTTAAAAAGAAAATGTACTAAGCATCTGATAAAAACGTGAATAAAAAAGCATTAAAAACATTAAAAGCTAGGTTTACAATGGAAATGTAGCAAGCACATGATAAAAAAGTAAATACAAAAAGCATTCAGTATCAGGGTAGGTTAAGAAAAAAGAGAGGCTAAAAGAAAGAACAGAGGAAAAATAGAGAGTACGTGGTTGAATCAAAAAGAGAGAGAGAGATATCTTTACCTTGCCTGTCTTTCTGTACAATGAGGCAACTGCACAACTCAGAAACTTTCAGACTTCTTATCATTGCCTTTGGAATGGCCCAATCAGAGGTTGTTTTACAAGCGCGTTATAAAATTTATTTTCCTGAACCAATTCTAGAGGCCCAAGATTTTAAACAAAAGTCAACTTTCTTCTCCCCCCCCCCCCTTAACTGCCTTGTTCTTATCTAAAGAATCAGACCTACTTTTTTTACAAAGGGATTTTAATAAAAGTTAAAACCATAAGCTTTTAGTAACAAACAATTTTTAAAAGTTTTTTTCTAGGTTTTAGGCAGCACTGTTTTTTTTTTTTTAGTAAGCCCAATATAAAACAACAGGCTTTTGCAGCTAATAGCTGTGATTAGAAAGAAGAAGGCTGCTTTTTTACCAACACAAGTTAGTTACATTAAGTTTTGTAATGGGATAAAGCTTTGCTTTATATTGACTTGAAAAGACACAGCCCTTTATTTACAGGGGTGTTTTAATAAAATAGAGCACCCCAGGTTTTAGTAACAGACAGTTTGCATTTTTTTTATTTTGTTAGCCACTGAATTAGAGAGAAGAAGCTTGTTTTTTTCCCACTTTTTAACAAAGATAGGTGAAAGTTTTGTAAAGGAATAAACATTTCTTCATTTAGCCCCACGTGCATAAGTGTTTTAATAAAATGTAAGTTGGCAAAAACAGTTCAAGGGTTAAAAACCTGTTTATAAAAGTTTTTTTCTAGGTTTTAGGCTAACGTGGTTATTTTTTAGTAAGCACACTGTAAAAACAGCAGGCTTTTGCAGCTGTCAGCAAAAACAGCCTCTGTGACCAAAGAGAAGAAGGCCCTAGGCCTGCTTTTAAAACAAAATGATACCAAAAACTTGTACTAAAAAGAACAGTAACTTTAACTGTAAATAAGCTTACTATATAAAATAAAAGCTTTTTTACCTTTAAAGCTTAAAAAAGTTAAGGTATGTATCCTAGGATTCCTGCCTTTTTTTTTTCTTTAGAGGCCACCTGCTTTGCTCTTATCTAAACAAACAAACCCTGTAACAAATGCTGACCAGCGCACACTATAAACCATTTAAAAATGTGTTTATTTGTAAAGTAATGCCTAAAATTCCCTCTTTTCTAACTTATTCAATAAACACTTTAAAAGAAAAACCCACCTAAAGACATTTCCCTTTACTGACGGGTGTTTCAATAAAAAAGCACCCCTGGCCTAAACCTGACTAAGAAAAAGTTTTTAGTAAGAACCACTTAAAACAGCCTTTTGAAGGTAGTAATTAAAAAAGAAGAAGACCCCTTTGAAAAACAGGCTATTTGAAGACACATTTTTTTATATGACCCCCCCTTGGCATAAGTGTTTTAATAAAATGTAAGCCTGCAAAAACAGTTCCGGGTTTAAAAACACAAAAACCTAATTATAAAAGTGACAAAAAAGTTTTAGACTAACATGGTTAGTAAGAACAATGTGAAAAAAGAAGCCTTTGTAATCAGAGATAAGAAAGCCTTGTACTAAAAAGAACAGTAACTTTAACTGTAAATAAGCTTACTATATAAAATAAAAACTTTTTAACCCTTAAAACTAAGGTATGTAGTCTAGGATTTTTGCCTTTTTTTTAGAGGCCGCCTGCTTTGCTTTTATTTAAACAAACAAAACCCTGTAACAAATGCTGGCCAACACATACTATAAACAAATAAATTAAAGAATACAGGATGTAGCTTTTAAAGACTTTTGATTACAGATATGTTAATGGGCATATTACCATTTACAATGTCTTTTTATTAACTATTTAAACACACTTACTATAGAAAATAAGAACTTTTTAACCATTAAAGTTTAAAGAAACTAAAGGATGTAGCTACATGGTGTCCCATTCTCCCCCCCCTCCCCCCCATTTTTTTTAAATGTCCCTTACACACCCTGGTTTTAAATTTTAGGGGCCCCCAAGCCCTTTTTAAACAGTTTTAAACATATAAATAGGGACAAAAACTGGACAAGGCTGTTAAAGAAACACCGCTGATACAAGACTTTTGGCGTCATGGAAAGCAACGACATGGTAAGAAAAATTACTATGGTGTGTGTTACCCTTGTTTTATATCTGTGTTGTGCTTAGTTAAAAGTTAATATATATATATATATATATATTTTAAATAGGATGAGGCCTTTTTTCTTGACATACCAGATTCTGCACTAGAAGTTTACAATTTTGGTAAGTTGCTTAATATGTTACACAATTATGGTTTATTTTTTAAAAGAAATGGTTAAGGAGTTTTGTTTTTTTTAATTTAGAACAAGATGGAAGTCAAAAGCAACAGATAGGTTTTCCTGAGATTACAGAAGACGGTATGATTTGTTTTTTAAATATGTGTTTGAAATAACGGTTATTGAAAATTGTGTACATTTTTTCTAGGGGCTGTGCATAAACAAGGGTTTGTTAATGTTAGTTAAAAAAAAAAAAAGAAACCACCTTTGCCCCAAAGGCTTTACTGTAAAAATGTTTTCCTGGCCGTTGTTGAGAATTTTGAAGCTGCACTACCACCATGTGGCATAAGAGGGAATAGCGCTTTAGTTTTTTACATTGTATTTAGCGTGACGGGGTGGGTTGTGTGAAATATATATATAGGGGATACGCTTTTGGCTGTTAGTAAAAAGAACATACAGGTTTATGTGCTAAAAACATTTTGTTTATGTGTATTGACAGACTTATCAAGGGTTATCCCTCAAGAAGAAACGTTGAAGGGGCCCAAGAAATTTCCCTCTGAATCAGCGACAGTTGGAAGCAAGGGTATTAGACACTTTGATTTTGAGCAGCCCAGCACATCCAAATCCCTTGTTACACAGAACCAACTGTGTTTAAAGAAGGGCAAAAAAATTTCCTCTGAGACAGCTGCAGTTGGAAGCAAAGGTATTAGACCCCCTGATTTTGAACAGCACAGAACATCCAATTGCCCCGTTACACAAAGCCAGCCATCCTTAAAAAGGGCCAAAAAATCTACCACTGAAACACCAACAGTTGGGAGCAAGGTGATTTTGGGGCAATTTTGAACCACCCTGCAGCACCAGGGCCAAAAAATCTACCTCTGCAGCTTCCAGGGACACTAGTAAACGATCCAAAGGGATTAAAACCCCTAGTTCTCAACATCCCCAAGCCTTTACAACCCCAAAGGAACCAGCTTTAAAAAGGGTAAAGGCAAACAATCCTGTAGCAGCAGCTGTGTCCAGGGGTGGGATTGAGCAGAGTCAAGAAGCCAGCCCCCCGGCTTCTGGGCAAAGCAGAACCTCTGCTACAAATAACAACCTCCCCATAGNCTTTAAAGAGGGGCAAAAAAATTTCCTCTGAGATAGCTGCAGTTGGAAGCAAAGGTATTAGACCCCCTGATTTTGAACAGCACAGAACATCCAATTCCCCCGTTACACAAAGCCAGCCATCCTTAAAAAGGGCCAAAAAATCTACCACTGAAACAGCAACAATTGGGAGCAAGGTGATTTTGGGGCAATTTTGAACCACCCTGCAGCACCAGGGCCAAAAAATCTACCTCTGCAGCTTCCAGGGATACTAGCAAACGATCCAAAGGGATTAAAACCCCTAGTTCTCAACATCCCCAAGCCTTTACAACCCCAAAGGAACCAGCTTTAAAAAGGGTAAAGGCAAACAATCCTGTAGCAGCAGCTGTGTCCAGGGGTGGGATTGAGCAGAGTCAAGAAGCCAGCCCCCCGGCTTCTGGGCAAAGCAGAACCTCTGCTACAAATAACAACCTCCCCATAGGTCTTGCTGCATCAAATGTTGTTTGTAATGAGCTGTTTAGTGTTTGTACATCTCTTAAGCGTTTAATAGATAAAAAGTTTTTGAAGCTAATTCTTGAGGTGTTTCAAAAGNGCAACAATTGGGAGCAAGGTGATTTTGGGGCAATTTTGAACCACCCTGCAGCACCAGGGCCAAAAAATCTACCTCTGCAGCTTCCAGGGATACTAGCAAACGATCCAAAGGGATTAAAACCCCTAGTTCTCAACATCCCCAAGCCTTTACAGCCCCAAAGGAACCAGCTTTAAAAAGGGTAAAGGCAAACAATCCTGTAGCAGCAGCTGTGTCCAGGGGTGGGATTGAGCAGAGTCAAGAGGCCAGCCCCCCGGCTTCTGGGCAAAGCAGAACCTCTGCTACAAATAACAACCTCTCCATAGGTCTTGCTGCATCAGTTGTTGTTTGTAATGAGCTGTTTAGTGTTTGTATATCTCTTAAGCGTTTAATAGATAAAAAGTTTTTGAAGCTAATTCTTGAGGTGTTTCAAAAGCAAAATGCTCCAGAAGAAAGAGTGGTTTTAGACCAAAAGATAACAGACCCGGGCACTGCTTGAAAAGATAGAAAGCGTGTTGAAGGGGGAAGGTAGGGGGTGACTAAACATGAAACCTAAAAACGTAAAGAGGGGATGGGAGGAAAAATGGAAGAAATCTAAAAAATTGAGGAAGCTTTTGGCCAAAAAACTTTAAAAAAAAGCCAGAGCTATTTTAAGAAAACAACCCCCCAACCAAGAAAGGGAAATAGACATAGACCCCCTGACCCCGTCTTCTCAAGGTCCAGATTCTCCTGCTCCTAATACACCTNTCCATAGGTCTTGCTGCATCAGTTGTTGTTTGTAATGAGCTGTTTAGTGTTTGTATATCTCTTAAGCGTTTAATAGATAAAAAGTTTTTGAAGCTAATTCTTGAGGTGTTTCAAAAGCAAAATGCTCCAGAAGAAAGAGTGGTTTTAGACCAAAAGATAACAGAGACCCGGGCACTGCTTGAAAAGGTGGAAAGCGTGTTGAAGGGGGAAGGGAGGGGGTGACTAAACATGAAACCTAAAAACGTAAAGAGGGGATGGGAGGAAAAATGGAAGAAATCTAAAAAATTGAGGAAGCTTTTGGCCAAAAAACTTAAAAAAAAAGCCAGAGCTATTTTAAGAAAACAACCCCCCAACCAAGAAAGGGAAATAGACATAGACCCCCTGACCCCGTCTTCTCAAGGTCCAGATTCTCCTGCTCCTAATACACCTCCTCAGGTGTATTTGGAATGTGTGAGACATTGGATAAGACCCCGAAGAGAGTTTAATGCTTATGAATATTTTCAAGAATTTCGTTTTGCTAATTTGGACAGAGTAACGAGGTTTACAGAAGCCATGGCAGCCGTTGACACCGCTATTCAAAATTTGCTAGATGATATTAATAATCAGGCGGGCCCTGAAGATTTTGTACGGCTACGCTTAGATGCCCCGGGGCTAAATTACCCGCTTTTTTCTTTACGGAGGCCTTGGGAAGATTTAAACACCGTAGATTTTTAAAATAACATTATTACGGTGTTGCAAAGTAACGCTGAAATCGTGGGGTCCGGAACTTTAAGACTGGTTGTTACGATTATTAGAAACNGGAAGTTTTTGCGATAAGTGCGGCTTCTGTGAGGTTAAAAATCACCGGTGTAAAAGCTAAAAATGTCCCCAGTGCTATCAAAAGACCGACAACATAGAGGGTCACGAGTGTTATATGTGTAATATCTGGTCTCCAGAAGAGGGGAAGGATTATGTGAAATTTAATAGTGAGAAGTGTAAGGTTATGCATCTAGGGATGACTAACAAGAATTATAGTTATAGGCTGGGGACGCACCTGTTGGAAGTAACGGACAAGGAGAAGGACCTCGGAGTCCTGGTCGATCGCAAGATGACTATGAGTCGGCAATGTGATGTGGCCGTCAAAAAGGCTAATGCGGTCTTGGGTTGCGTTAGGCGAGGTATTTCTAGTAGAGATAAGGAGGTGCTAGTCCCGTTATACAAGGCGCTGGTGAGACCTCATTTGGAGTACTGTGTGCAGTTCTGGTCTCCCATGTTTAAGAAGGATGANAGAAGTTGTTGCGATAAGTGCGGCTTCTGTGAGGTTAAAAATCACCAGTGTAAAAGCTAAAAATGTCCCCAGTGCTATCAAAAGACCGACAACATAGAGGGTCACGAGTGTTATATGTGTAATATCTGGTCTCCAGAAGAGGGGAAGGATTATGTGTTTTATGATTTTGAATGCATGCAAGAAACGGGGGTACACGTGCCAAATTATGCTTATGCCTTGCATTTAGATAAAGAAACCAGCTGGGAATTTAAGGGGGGAGAATGCGTTAGCGAGTTTGTTCGAACCTTTGTAGACAAACGCTTTAAGGGATACACATTTATTGCTCATAATGCTAAAGGCTACGATTGTTATTTTATCCTTAAACAGTTGATTAAAGAAAAAATGGCTGTCAGCCCCGTAACGCAAGGTGGAAAACTAATGTGCGTAACGGTGGTGGACTTAGACATCAGATTTATAGATTCTTTAAATTTTCTTCCCATGAAACTTAGCAAGTTACCCAAGCTATGGGGTTTGAGGAAGTCAAGGGGTACTTTCCACACTTTTTTAACACCGTTGAAAATCAGAACTATGTGGGGTCTATGCCCGGGATAGAGTACTTTGGAGTAGAATACATGCTGCCTGAAGAAAAAAAGGAATTTCTGAACTGATACCAACACAATCGCCAAAACAAATTCGATCTCCAGAAAGAACTGCGCTATTATTGTCAAAAAGATGTTGAAATTTTGCAAGAGGCTTGCGTCCGGTTCAGAAATGAAGTCATAAAAATGACAGAGAAGCAAATTGTTAAAAACCCAGGACAGGATGATGAGGAGGTGGTCACTAAGTGTATAGATCCCTTTCAGTACCTCACATTAGCCTCGGTTTGCATGGCCATGTGCCGGTGTAATTTTTTAAAACCGCGAACCATAGCCCTTCCGCCATTAGACAATTACCACAAACAGCAGAAGAGATATTCCACCCCGGCCATTCAATGGTTGATGTACGTAGCTCACACTGAAAACATTTACATTCAACACGCTTTGCAGGGTGGGGAGTTTAAAGCGGGGTCCTATTTTTTGGACGGCTACGCTGTCATAGCAGGTAAACCTATGGCCTTTGAATTTAACGGATGTTTTTTTCATGGCTGCCCCATTTGCTATTGTGAAAATTATTACAATCCATTGCTTAATGCGACCTATGGACAACTGTACAACCAAACCATAATTAAGGCTGAATTTCTAAAAAGACTGGGGTTTGAGGTAAGGAGCGTCTGGGAACACGAATGGCAGGCTATGCTAGCTAACGATAACCAAGTGGGGGATTTTTTACGAGAAAAAAAACTACCACAGCCTTTGGTCCCTAGAGACGCCCTTTACGGTGGTAGAACAAACGCCATTTGCCTTTATTACAAACTGCAGCCTGGGGAGCAGGTTAATTACTACAATTTTACCAGCCTCTACCCTTTTGTTAACAAGACTAAACAATATCCTGTGGGACACCCTGTTATTGTGTATGAGGGTTT
>QXTE01001122.1:11359-23692 GCA_003942145.1 Platysternon megacephalum
ACTTTTTCACTAGGAGGGTGGTGAAGCACTGGAATGGGTTACCTAGGGAGGTGGTGGAATCTCCTTCCTTAGAGGTTTTTAAGGTCAGGCTTGACAAAGCCCTGGCTGGGATGATTTAGTTGGGATTAGGTCCTGCTTTGAGCAGGGGGTTGGACTAGATACCTCCTGAGGTCCCTTCCAACCCTGATAGTCTATGATTCTGTGATAGTATGAGAAGCAATACACAGTGTCTTTATTCACACATATTAGTAAGGATATAAGAATATCAAAAGTCAACCCCAAAGTTCTGTCTCAAGCCCACAAACAGGCCTATATATAACACCTAGCATCCCAGAACACCCTGCTGTGCTACTGGCTGATGGCAGAGGAAGGCTGGCCCAGTGGTTAGGGCCCTGGGCTAGGAGTCAGAAGAGCTGGGTTCGATTGCCTGCCTGTGTGAGTGGGGACAAGCCTCTCAGTGCCTGAGCCAGGGTAACAGCATTTCCCGAGCCCGCGGGGGGCGGGTACCTTATAGTCAGATCAACTGTGCTGCCGGGGACTGTATAAGTGCCTCAGCAGAGAGCCACAATCCTAGAATCTCAGGGTTGGAAGGGACCTCAGGAGGTATCTAATCCAACCCCCTGCTCAAAGCAGGACCAACCCCAACTAAATCATCCCAGCCAGGGCTTTGTCAAGCCTGACCTTAAAAACCTCTAAGGATGGAGATTCCACCACCTTCCTAGGTAACCCATTCCAGTGCTTCACCACCCTCCTAGTGAAATAGTGTTTCCTAATATCCAGCCTACACCTCCCCCACTGAAACTTGAGACCATTACTCCTTGTTCTGTCATCTGCCACCACTGAGAACAGCCGAGCTCCATCCTCTTTGGAACCCCATTCAGGTAGTTGAAGGCTGCTATCAAATCCCCCCTCACTCTTCACTTCTGCAGACTAAATAACCCCAGTTCTCTCAGCCTCTCCTCGTAAATCATGTGCCCCAGCCCCCTGATTATTTTCGTTGCCCTCCGCTGGACTCTCTCCAATTTGTCCACATCCCTTCTGTAGTGGGGGGCCCAAAACTGGACACAATACTCCAGGTCTGGCCTCACCAGTGCCATATAAAGGGGAATAATCACTTCCCTCGATCTGCTGGCAATGCTCCTTCTAATACAGCCCAGTTTGCCGTTAGCCTTCTTGGCAACAAGGGCACACTGCTGACTCATATCCAGCTTCTTGTCCACTGTAATCCCCAGGTCCTTTTCTGCAGAACTGCTGCTTAGCCAGTCGGTCCCCAGCCTGTAACAGTGCATGGGATTCTTCCTTCCTAAGTGCAGGACCCTGCACTTGTCCTTGTTGAATCTCATCAGATTTCTTTTGGCCTAATCCTCTAATTTGGCTAGGTCACTCTGGACCCTATCCCTACCCTCCAGCGTATCTACCTCTCCCCCAGCTTAGTGTCATCTGCTGAGGGTGCAATTCATCCCATCATCCAGATCATTAATAAAGATGTTGAACAAAACCGTCCCCAGCAGGGCCGTCCTTAGGATTTATGGTGCCCTAGGCGGGATTATTAAACTGGTGCCCCTATGCCTGACTTGCTCTTAGCAACACAAACATAAGCTTACAGTATTGGAAAACTTGCCACATGCACGTTATTAAAAACAGTTTAACTTAATGAAGCACACTGTAATGCTGATGGACTAGCACTAAAGAAGTAGCACTATAGAAAGAATTCTGATTTGACAGAATTATGCAAATAATATTATTTTTTAAATTTGTCAACATTTTATTGGAAAATTATATGAAAAGGTATTAAAACAAGGATTTGTTTTTAATTAAAAGCAATCTTTCTGGCTTTTTTGGCTGCAAAATCAGTAATAATGTCATCGTATGACAAAGACAAAGTGATGTCTTGTTCGATTGCAAGAATAGCAAGACCAGTCAAGCATTCCTGACTCATTGTAGAGCGGAGATAGTTTTTAATGAGCTTTAGTTTTGAGAAACTCCGTTCTCCTGATGCTACTGTTACAGGAATTGTCAGTAGAATACGAGTGGCAATGTACACATTAGGATATATGTCAACAAGTTTGCTGGTATGAATAAACTGTACGATGTCCATCACCGATTTTGCATGTGGCAACATTGATGACAATGTACTCAATTCTTTGTACAGTTCAAGTCCATTTAAATCAAAACTATCACTGTGCTTCAGGAGGCTCTCTAGGTTCTTGCACTTTGTCATTAGCTGCTCTTGTTTTCCTATTTCGTTGAATTTAGTTATGTCATACAAAAATCCAAACTGTTCATGGTGTACTTGTAAGGTATTAAACTTTTCATCAACAGCAGATATTGCTTTATCCATCACATTAAAAAATTCAACCTCAAATTTCTTTTCTGGATCGTCTATGGGCTCATCTGTTCCTTCATATTCCGCTTGCCGTTTTTTCCTTGAAACTCGTGTCACATTCGGACATGGAAATTTTGGTTCTACACCGAGTGCCTGTGTAAGCTCTCTTGCTGTAACCTGTGCTTCTTTTCTCTGTATTTCACTAAAAAGTCTCGTGTGTTGTTTAGTAAGGTAAGTGTTAAATCAAGCTGCATCATTGGACTCTGCATTATTTTGCTTACACTTGAGATTTTAACAAGAATGTCATCCCAGGTTATGACAGATGTTAGAAACTTGAAGCTGGATATTTCAGAGGCCAATGACTGTGCTTCACTTTTAGCTTTTGGATCTCTGGCTTCTTCCGAAAGAGCAACCAATGCTTCGTAAACTTCCTCAGATTGATATCTCAATGTTTTTGCACTTTCTACTCTGCTTTCCCAGCGTGTCTCAGATAGAGGCTCAATGGTAATACCATCGACATGTGCTTTGAATATTTGCCATCGCTGAGTGGAAGCTGAAAAGAGCACATAAATGCATTGCAGCAAACCAAAAAAAGAAATAGCTTCTAAAGAAGACTTGGCCATATCACACAAAATCAAATGAAGGCTGTGGCATGCACACGGAACAAAAAAGGCTTGTGGATTTTCTGCCAGCAATCTAGCTTGCACGCCAGAAATGCATCCTCTCATATTGGCACCATTATCATAGCCTTGTCCTCAAATGTTCATTACGGACAATCCCATTCGTTTTAGTTCATCAAGGAGAGCTTGAAGAAGTCCAAAACCTGTAGTGTCCTCTACTTCTAAAAATGTGATAAACGATTCCTTAACTGGAATCTGTGCTGAATCACTAATGTCAACAAATCTCACTACTAACGACATCTGTTCTTGATGACTTATGTCTGGAGTGTGTTAAGGAAAATTAGCATGAGTGACTTTATTTTGGTTTGGGCCCACCATTAGCTAGAAGCAAACACATCCCGTACTAGGAGAACGAGGAGGGGGCAAAGAAGGGAATCTGGAGACAAAGAAAGATAAGGGCTGCAAGAAGCTAACCACATGGTCAGGGGAAGGAATTCCTGACTTGTTACCACACTGCTAACAGCGCGGGGAGAATGTCTAGCAGGGATAGGTGGTAGATAAGGGGGAAGCTTGTTTATTGGCTAAGGCTTACGATGCACGAGGACAGCATGCTTTGCTAAAAGATATATAATCATTGTGTAACCTGCATTGGGCGTCCCTTCCTGACTAGCAGGGGGCACCACGCTCGAGCGTAATAAACCTGTTATCTTTGGATACTCTGCAGTTTGGGATTTTGTTTATGTGCCTCAGCCTAGACTCGAACTGCGTGTGACCTATAGGTATAATTCGCAACAAGTGCAATCTAGAATTACGGCAAAATATTTTGCCAAAGTAACCAATGAAACAATTTTGTCTCTCACTTTATCCCTCATTAGCATGATCAGTTCATTTTGAATTCTTGGTCCCAAATAGTGGTCATGTATTTCATTTTCAGTTACTCTTCAGAGATGTTCACTCATCACTGTGTCAAATTTTCCCAGCAGTTGTACAAGGCCCAAAAAATTGCCATTTTTGGGCTGGAATATTTTCTCAACGCTTCCTCTAAAAGCAAGATTGTTTGTTGATGGATATTCAACAATAGATAATAGACGTTCAAGAACACAACGCCAATGCTGCTTCTCTGACTCCAGCAATCTTTGATTTTGGGCATCAAGAGTTGTCTGATTTTTTAACCTTACACTCAGCTCACACCATTTGTGCATACTTTCAATGTGGTGTTGTGCCTTTTCATGTTGCGGTAATATGTGACTATGATTTTTTCCAATCATTAATTAATACCCATGGTTGCTATCTTAAAATTGCAACTATTAAAAATCTTGCATGGGAAACAAAATACAGCATCCTTGCATTTACAGTACACAAACCACCGTCTGTTGACAATTTCACCATTAGAAAGTCTTTTGTAGTAATTGTTTTCTGTGAATTTCCTACCTCTAATGTCTTTAGGATATTCAAGACCTTTTATTCTCACAGGGCCTTTCTCAAGTATAATGGCCCGGAATTCATTGTTTAAAGATTGCGGTGTTAAGAACGAACCCCCCCTAGGCAGTCATTTGAACTGTTAGGAACAAACACTCCTAGGCAGAAAATTTGAATTATAGTCTCAAGCCTGAGGCCCGTTTATTGAGCTCACACACACCAATGCATTGGGGTAGCAGATTGAAATCGGCTACCCCGCTTACAAGGTTACATGCCATTTTTAAAGTCTTAAACCGCAACCGCACACGCGTTATTGCCAAGCATTAGGGTGAGGGGGGCTTTCCTGAGTCGTCAGTGAGTTTAGTATTAGGGTAGGGGGTACTTTCCAGAGTTGTCAGCGATTTCCCTTTGGCCATGCCAGGAGGGCCTTTTGCTATGTCCTGTACACGCGGGCCCCGTATGGTTCAAGATGGTATTTTGGGCCTAGTGCGAACTCAGGGGTTTTGCAAAGGGCAGCTTGTGGTTATTCTGTTTATGCCATGAGCAAGAACATTAACACGAATTCCGGTTGCAAAATACAGGTTTGCAGAAATGATTACAAGAATATCTTAATATATGCTTACATAGTAGATTTAAACAACAATATTGTTCTATGATGAGTTGCCGTGTATTAACTATAAGCGTTAGTAGGGTTTTTTGGGTAAGGGGTACGTAGTGGGACCAGAACAGGGGTATAGTTCCCTTTAGTGTGACCACTAGGACTATGGCAGTGCTAACTGGTTGCAGGTTAGTAAGGTTTTACTGTCCTTTACTATGGTTGCCCAGCAATAACAGGGCTGGTACAGTGTTAGGGGAGGAAAGGGAAGGGGAGGCAGTGGGGAGTGAGGACAGGTATAAGGGATGGGTGCCTATGGGTGATTCAGAAAAAGGTAACTTTGATTAATACACCTTAATTACTTATTTAGCAATAGCTATAATCTTACTGTACGGTTACATAGCCTTAAAGCAGAAGCTATTACAAAAGCAGAAGTCTAGTTAGACACTAGGCTGGACTTTGGCCAAGGACACTGTTGCAAATATTCCAGTTCCTCTTCTTTCCTGGCCATACCCCCCGGGGCAGCGTTGCTTAGTATGGTTCTGGCTTTTGGCCTGTTGGTTACAGGGTAGGCCCTGGCCAGAGCATACAGAGGGGGTTGCTGTTACAAGGGTTACTAAGGCCTTTTACTGTTATAGGGGCCACAAAAGAGGGGGCCCCCATCTGATGCCATTTGGGCATTCGGCTGGGCCTTGGGGTAAGGAGGAGGACTAACCTTTTGGTGGGTATGGGCATACAGGGGCTTACCTAAAGGGGGGCACAATTTAAAGGCAACAGCACTTATATGCCAAGCAACGATTTCCTTATAAAAACATTGATTTACAGGTAGGTTTTAGGATGAGTCTTAATAACCCTTAGCAAGCAAATTAATATAAGCAGATGCATTTTAAACCTTGAGCAATGCCTGTTACAAATAGTTCTCTCTCCACTAGTTCCTTTTTTTTTTCTCCCCCCCTTCAAAGTGCAGCCCAGTCTGGCCCAGGCTTCTGGTCTGACAGTTCTGAGCCGAGCCAGGCCAGGGGGGGGGGACGACAGAAAAAGAGGGGAGAGAGCCACTTGGAGGGGACAAAGAAGGGAGGGGGGGTTATTTCCTTCACAGCGGCCATGTGCCAATGTCATCTATATCCCATGCTAGTACAGTTTCAGCTGTTGTAATTTCTTGTTTTGTGTCTGCATCTGTTTCAAATGATTGTTCTCTGTGTTGTTGCGTTTCTTGAGCTTCGTCTGCATAAAAAATTTCTTCTGCAGTTACTTGATGATCTTGATCAACTTCGTTGTTTTCATGACGTACAAACTTAAGTATAGAACCCTTCTGTGCTTGTACAGCTAATCCTATTTCATCTTTCCGTTTTCTTTTTTGTGACCCAGAAAGTTGTTTTCGATACGACATAACTTATAAGGGTGTTTTTTAAAGAAATAACTGTTTAAATTATTGTCAGATTATCAAAAATATTATTTAAAATAACTAATATAAGATACCCGTGAGTCTGTGACCTTGAGCTAGTGTGAAGACACCTCACAAGGCACTCCGCCCTGACTGAGACACAGTAGAGTTGGAAACCCATGTCATTTTTACAAAGCCACTTTTTAGTTTTAAATGTATAGTGGGCATCAGTCTTAATGTTAGTTACAACTCTATATCAACCTTATACTGTAAATAGATCAATGGCATTATCCAGTTTAATAAGCTGGGTTTCCAAGCAGTGGGAAAATATAACACTAGTTTTACTCCTAGGTAAAGCACAAAGTGACCAAAATGAAGTCAGCACAGAATCATCTCATCTAGATTAAGGTAGCACAGAAATGTTACAGAAGTCCTATTGTGCCTTATTTTTGTTTGGAAAGACATTAGCAATAGCAGCACATTTTGGGCACTGCCAGAAATACATGATAAATCACTGCCTCTAAAGTTCCATCAA
Organism: Platysternon megacephalum; assembly: GCA_003942145.1. NCBI lineage: Eukaryota > Metazoa > Chordata > Testudines > Platysternidae > Platysternon > Platysternon megacephalum. The sequence goes on from QXTE01001122.1 coordinate 18,239, forward strand.
AAANGGGGGGGGGGACGACAGAAAAAGAGGGGAGAGAGCCACTTGGAGGGGACAAAGAAGGGAGGGGGGGTTATTTCCTTCACAGCGGCCATGTGCCAATGTCATCTATATCCCATGCTAGTACAGTTTCAGCTGTTGTAATTTCTTGTTTTGTGTCTGCATCTGTTTCAAATGATTGTTCTCTGTGTTGTTGCGTTTCTTGAGCTTCGTCTGCATAAAAAATGTCTTCTGCAGTTACTTGATGATCTTGATCAACTTCGTTGTTTTCATGACGTACAAACTTAAGTATAGAACCCTTCTGTGCTTGTACAGCTAATCCTATTTCATCTTTCCGTTTTCTTTTTTGTGACCCAGAAAGTTGTTTTCGATACGACATAACTTATAAGGGTGTTTTTTAAAGAAATAACTGTTTAAATTATTGTCAGATTATCAAAAATATTATTTAAAATAACTAATATAAGATACCCGTGAGTCTGTGACCTTGAGCTAGTGTTAAAACACCTCAAAAGGCGCTCCACCCTGACTGAGACACAGTAGAGTTGGAAACCCATGTCATTTTTACAAAGCCACTTTTTAGTTTTAAATGTATAGTGAGTGGCCAACAATCTTAATGTTAGTTACAACTCTATATCAACCTTATACTGTAAATACTGTAGATCGATGGCATTATCCAGTTTAATAAGCTGGGTTTCCAAGCAGTGGGAAAATATAACCCTAGTTTTACTCCTAGGTAAAGCACAAAGTGACCAAAATGAAGTCAGCACAGAATCATCTCATCTAGATTAAGGTAGCACAGAAATGTTACAGAAGTCCTATTGTGCCTTTTGTTTGGAAAGACGTTAGCAATAGCAGCACATTTTGGGCACATGATAAATCACTGCCTCTAAAGTTCCATCAAAAACTGACATTTTCACAGCTCCAGCATGATCTGCTGCACAGATTCTTCACAAGGACGTGTCCCTGGCCTCTTTAACTCATATTAACCATGGATTTACTTTATGAAAGTTGGACAAAACATTGTGAAAACGTAAGACATTGGCTGCCCAACCTCTGGGCTGGCAAAAGCTCTACTGACTCACTGGGAAAAAAAGCAAGAGAATCTTAGTACAACATATGGTCACGCTAGACACTAGTCAGGAGATGGGCATATTACAGTTGGTGGAGGGTTCTATTTAGCAGTAACAGGGCTATAGGAAAGCCAGGCAACATTTTTTGTTTCTCTGATGAAAACTGGCCCCCCACTCCCTGCCCCAAACCCAACTTGTCACAAATAATTGTCAACAACTTAATTTTCTGTTTTTGGTTAAGATATTGATTTTAAAAAAAGTTGAAATTGGATTCAGGATCGTTAGCCAGCATTTTTGGCAAACGAAGTTGTTAAAGGACAATCTAAATGGCGACACAGTCCTGCTTCCATGCTTGGCTCACCCCCCAGCCTGCTGGTCCAGCAGCTGCAGTAGAGGAGGAGATAGGTGGAAAACTGCAGGACCCCAAAATCCACCTCTTGGGGTGCAGCGTGGCAACAGCAGCAGCAAACCCTCAGGTCCGATCACACGCCAATGGGCACCACTGCCAGCACCACAGACCATGGTGAAGTTAGCACAGCATCTGATCTCAGGGACGGGGCACCCACAGAACCACAGCAGCTCATCCTGCCCCATGCGGCTCCCCCCGGATGAGATGGTTCGCTGCCAGCCCGGGGGAGAGACGCGCTCCCCAGCTAGGGTGACCAGATGTCCTGATTTTATAGGGCCAGTCCCGATATTTGTGGCTTTGTCTTATATAGGCTCCAATTACCCCCACCTAGGCTGACCAGACAGCAAGTGTGAAAAATCAGGACAGGGGGTGGGGGGGTAATAGGAGCCTATATAAGAAAAAGACCCAAAAATTGGGAGTATCCCTATAAAAGTGGGACATCTGGTCACCCTACCCCAACCCCCTGTCCTGATTTTCTACACATGTTATCTGGCTATGCCCAGCCCGGCCAGCTGTGTGGGACCATCCAATCCTGGCGGGCTGCTGAGGAAGTGAGTTACTTTCATTTTCATTCCTCAGCACCCAGCCAGCCAGCCCTGCCGGAGGGGAGGGGGGAGAGAGAGGGGTGCTCTGTGGGGGGGGAGAAAAGGGGGGTGCTCCATGGGGGAGGGAGAACGGACGTTATGGGGGGGCAACAAAGGATACTGCCAGAGCCGCCGAGCCTGCCTCACCTCACAGGTGAGTTCCTTCCCCCACCCCTACCCCGTCCCCTTCCCAGAGACCCCAGCAGCCAATCCCCTCCCTCAGACTGTGCTGCATGCGGCTCTCTCTAGGACCCAGCGCTGCTCTTACATGCTCCACTGCTTCCCGGCAGAGCGCTGCCCTAGGCGGCTGCCTGTTCTGCCTATGGCTAAGGACGGCCCTGGTCCCCCGGACCGACCCCTGGGCACTCCACTGGAAACCGGCTGCCAACTAGACATGGAGCCGTTGATCACTACCCGTTGAGCCCGACGATCTAGCCAGCTTTCTATCCACCTTATAGTCCATCCAGCTCATACTTCTTTAACTTGCCGGCAAGAATACTGTGGGAGACTGTATCAAAAGCTTTGCTAAAGTCAAGATATATCACATCCACCGCTTTCCCCTCATCCACAGACCCAGTTATCTCCTCATAGAAGGCAATTAGGTTAGTCAGGCATGACTTGCCCTTGGTGAATCCATGCTGACTGTTCCTGATCACTTTCCTCTCCTCTAAGTGCTTCACAATGGATTCCTTGAGGACCTGCTCCAGGATTTTGCCAGGGACTGAGGTGAGGCTGTAGTTCTTTCTTCCCTTTTTTAAAGATGGGCACTAGATTAGCCTTTTCCCAGTCATCCGGGACCTCCCCCGATCGCCATGAATTTTCAAAGATAATGGCCAACGGCTCTGCAATCACATCAGCCAATTTCCTCACCACCCTCGGATGCTTTAGATCCGGACTTGTGCTCATCCAGCTTTTCTAAATAGTCCTTAATCTGTTCTTTCACCACTGAGGGCTGCTCACCTCCTCCCCATACTGTGCTACCGAGGCAAAAAAAGCATTGAGTACTTCAGCTTTTTCCACATCATCTGTCACCAGGTTGCCTCCCCCATTCAGTAAGGGGCCCATACGTTCCCTGACCTTCTTCTTGTTGCTAACATACCTGTAGAAACCCTTCACATCCCTTGCTAGCTGCAACTCCAATTGTGCTTTGCCCTTCCTGATTACACCACTGAAAGCTCAAGCATGCCCAGGGTGGGTGCAAGGATGTTTCGCGCCCTAGGCGAAACTTCCACCTTGCGCCCCCCCCTCCCCAAGCCCTGTGGCAGCTCTCTGCCCCCCCCTCCGCCCTGAGGGCCCCCCCCCCCGGCGGCAGCTCCCCCCGGCCCGGGGAGCCGTGCAGCCAGGGCCGGCGCTCCCATTAGGCGACCTAGGCGGTCGCCTAGGGCACTGCTATTTTGGGGGCGCCTGCGCCCCGGCCGCCCGTAGAAATTGGGGGGCGGGACCTTCCGCCGCCGCTGTTGGGGGCGGGATTTTGGGGGCGGGACCTTCCGCCGCCTAGGGCGCCGGCAAAGCTGGCACCGCTACTGTGTGCAGCAGGTCCCCGCCGCAGCTCACCTCTGCCCCGCCTCCTCCCCGAGCACGCCGGCGCGGCTCCACTTCTCCCGCCTCCCAGGCTTGCGGCGCCAGTCAGCTGTTTGGTGCGGCAAGCCTGGGAGGGAGAGCAGCAGAGCGGGGCGGCGTGCTCGGGGGAGGAGGCGGAGCAGAGGTGAGCTGGGGCGGGGAGCGGTTCCCCTGCGTGCCGCCCCCCCACACACACACGCTGCAGGCGGCCCTCCCCGCGCCCCTCTGCCCCAGCTCCCGCCGCCTAAATGCCGACGACGACCGGGGCGGCTGAAGATCCGGCCGCCGCGGTTGCCGCCGAAGGACCCAAAATGCCGCCCCCCCCAAATGCTAGTGCCCTAGGCGGTCGCCTAATGGGTTGCACCGGCCCTGAGCACGCCACACTGCGCGTTCTCGTTCAATCGCTCTTCCCCAGGAAACGCAGAGACGCTCCTGCTCCCTCCTTTCACTTTTGCTGCCCTGCAGAACCCTCTCCACCCGCCTTCGCTGGCCTGAGGTAGGGGGTGTGCGTGGGCGAGATAAACCAGTGGTTCTCAGCCAGGGGTACGTACGTGTGTCCCGGGAGGATCCAGGGGTCTTCCAGCAGGGACATCAACTCATCTAGAGATTTGCCTAGTTTTACAACAGGCGACGTAAACAGCACTAGCGAAGTCAGGACAAACTCCAATTTCATACAGACACGGACATGTTTACACTGCTCTCTCTATGAGAAACTGAAATGTAAGTACAGTATTTATATTCCAATCGATGTCTTTTATAATGACGTGGTCAAAATGAGAAAGCAGCCAGTGTTCAGTACTAGTGGGCTGTGACACGTTGGTATTTTTATGTCTGGTTTTGTAAGGAAGTAGTTTTAAGTGAGGTGACACTTGGGGGTACACAAGAGAAATCAGCCTCCTGAGAGGGGTACACTGGTCTGGAAAGGTTGAGAGCCACTGAGACAGAGTATCGATGTCAGGCTTATTTTCATGGCAATAGACGGGGGGACTTGCAACGGCCAGCCTAGGCGTGGGAAGGAGGGGTGTAAGGGGTGCTGCAGGAACCCCAGGTTTTATGCAGGCCTCCGCTCCCGGCCCCATGCCCGCCCCCAGCTGTAGCCCCAGCCTCGGCCCCCTTACCCCTGTCTGTGTCCCCCCTCTCCCGGAGACACCACCCTGCTCCCAGCCTCAGCTCGGGGGAGGGCGGGGGGGGCCCGCGGACAGGGCTAAGGGGGGCGCGAGGTAAAAACTTTGGGGACAGTTTCACTGGCTTTCAGCCCCCCACTATAAAGTGTCCCTGCCCCACAGACAGCCCTGGGGCAGCCTGGAGCTTCTCCGCAGTAACCGCAGCATCAGGGATGTCTCTCCGGCGCAGAGCTGGTACAGGAGCTTCGCATGAACTGGCCTTCAGCCAGCTCGAGTGGGATGCGAATAACCCAGGACAGGTTTCCTTGTTCTTTGCATTTGCTGAGTGCCCATCCCCCCCGCAGCTGGGCAAGAGGGACTGGGAGGGGGAAAGGGCCATGGCTCCAGTTTGCTCACTTCCCCCACCCCAGTTCCACCTGCAACCGACACTATTCGTTGTGTGTGTGACCCCCGCAGCGCCTGGACGTCCCGCACACACGCAGCCAGACAGTCTCTGCCCCCAGCAGCTCCCAGTCCAGAGAGAAGCCCCAGGCAAAGGGCCGAGGGGAAACACGACCAGGGAGGGGAAGGGACTGAGCCAACGTCCCGCAGCAGGTCAGGGGCAGAGCTGGGGTAGCCCCGGTCTCCTGCATGCTAGCCCACTGCCCCAGCCACTAGCCCACACTGCCTGGCTTCTGGCTGTTAGCTGCTGTGTGAAGTGGCTAGGCCTG
>QXTE01001123.1:0-28273 GCA_003942145.1 Platysternon megacephalum
ACCTCCTGAGGTCCCTTCCAACCCTGAGATTCTATGATTCTATGATTCTATGAATGGACTATAAACTGGATAGAAAGCTGGCTAGATCGTCGGACTCAACAAAACGTGATCAATGGCTCCATGTCTAGTTTGCAGCCGTTATCAAGCAGAGTGCCCCAAGAGTTGGTCCTGGGGTGGGTTTTGGTCAATATCTTCATTAATGATCTGGAGGATGGCGTGGACTCCACCCTCAGCAAGTTTGCAGATGACACTAAACTGGGAGGAGTGGTAGATACGCTGGAGGGTAGGTATAGGATACAGAGGGACCTAGACAAATTAGACGATCGGGCCAAAAGAAATTTGATGAGGTTCAAAAAGGAGAAGTGCCGAGTCCTACACTTAGGACAGAAGAATCCCATGCACTGTTACAGACTAGGGACCGAGTGGCTAGGCAGCAGTTCTGCAGAAAAGGACCTAGGTGTAACAGTGGATGAGAATCTGGATATAAGTCAACAGTGTGCCCTTGTTGCCAAGAAGGCAAACGGCATTTTGGGCTGTATAAGTAGGGGCATTGCCAGCAGATCGAGGGACGTGATCATTCCCCTCTATTCGACATTGGTGAGGCCCCACCTGGAGTACTGTGTCCAGTTTTGGGCCCCACACTACAGGAAGGATGTGGAAAAATTGGAAAGAGTCCAGCGAAGGGCAACAAAAATGTTTAGGGGGCTGGAGCACATGACTTATGAGGAGATGCTGAGGGAACTGGGGTTATTTAGTCTGCAGAAGAGAAGAATGAGGAGGGATTTGATATCTGCTTTCAACTACCGGAAAGTTGGTTCCAAAGAGGATGGATCTAGACTGTTCACAGTGGTACCAGATGACATAACAAGGAGTAATAGTCTCAAGTTGAAGTGGGGGAGGTTTAGGTTGGATATTAGGAAAAAACTTTTTCACTAGGAGGGTGGTGAAGCACTGGAATGGGTTACCTAGGGAGGTGGTGGAATCTCCTTCCTTAGAGGTTTTTAAGGTCAGGCGTGACAAAGCCCTGGCTGGGATGATTTAGTTGGGAATTGGTCCTGCTCTGAGCAGGGGGTTGGACTAGATGACCTCCTGAGGTCCCTTCCAACCCTGATATTCAATGATTCTATGATTCTATGTGCTGGCTAAATACCTTGTTGGTGTTACCACAGGAGCAAACGCATCTGAAATACAGGTACATACTCAATATTCAGATACAAAAATGATACATGTGTACAAATAGGATAATCATATTCAGCCAAGCATAACATTTCCATAGACACCTAACATATATTTTGTAGAAAATTTGTTGCAATTATTTAACAGTGCTAGCAACAGTGATCTACGCGGTCATATTTTAATCAGATAATATCTCAAGTATATTAGAAACAAAGGAAATCGAAAGAGTGGTAAAGGCCTATACTAGATGCAGTTGATAACACTTAATAATCATGCAGAAGGGGGAAAACTATTCAAATAATCTTTCGCTGCTGCATTTGGAAAGAAGCAGGACGATGCACTCAGATTACATGAACTTCTTTCTAGTTCACTGGTAACTATGGAGGATGGTAAACAGCACCTACAGGGGATCAATATTATTAAATCGACTGTCCCAGATATCTCACACCCAAAGAATCCTAAAAAGAATTGTCTGAGGAGATCTCTGCTCCACCGATGTTATTTTTTAAATAATAGAGGAACGCCAGGGATATGCTAGGAGACTGATTGTGTGCTAATGTTATGCCAGGCTTGAAAAAGGGATGACTTGGGTATTAAATGTCTGGTAGCTTGACATCAGGCCTGGGCAGAATAATGGAAAAGCAGATAGGATATTTAGTCAATAAAGACCTAAAGGGTAAGACTACAGTTCATACCAATGAACCAGATATGATGGAAATATGACATGTCAAACAGACATGATTTTTTTTTTAGGCAATATCAGATTTGCTTGATAAAGGCAATTGAAGAGATGGAATAGACTTAGACAATGGCAATTCGTTTGACCTAATACCACATGACATTTAGATCAACTAACTAGCACTAGAGAGTATCACTAGATCATTCATTAGATGGAGTGAGAACTGGCTAACTGATAGATCTCAGAAAGGAGACATCCATGGGGAATCATCATCCAATGTGTTTTTTTTCTCATGGTTCAGAAAGGTCCTTAAGCACCTAACTCCCACTGATGTATATCTCTAGGGGCCTGTTTGGTGGGCTGTAGAGAGGAGTCTATTTCCATGTGGGATTGCCAGCTGTGAGCCATCTCCTGGAGCCAGGTGCCTAGGATAGGTCAGCATTTTCTCATGAGAGACCCGAGAGAGATGTGAGAGACCCAGATTCAAAATCTTTGCTCTACCTGATTTGTAGCAGGGCCTTAAACACAGGTCTCCCATGTCCCACATGAGTTCCCTGAGTACCTGGGAGGGGATCTCTGTCAGTTTGTCTGGAGCTCTTCCACTTTGTACAAATAAACCTTCAGTGGAGCAGGGATTTGAATCTGGGTCTCCCACATTCCATGGGAAGGGCGCTAAACCGCTGGGCTATGAGATATAGTGGGTCTGCACACACACAATCCTACATGCAGACATACACATGGACCCACACACATGTGCACATGCATGTGGATGCATGCACACACACACCCAGAGATGCATGCACATAGCTCAGTGGTTTGAGCATTGACTTGCTAAACCCAGAGTTGTGAGTTCAATCCTTGAAGGGGCAACTTAGGGATCTGGGGCAAAATTGGTCCTGCTAGTGAAGGCAGGGGGCTGGATTCGATGACCTTTCAGGGTCCCTTTCAGCTCTATGAGATAGGAATACATGGGGTATCCCAGGATACTAATGTCCAACAGTCCTTACAAACTCTATAAGTACAAATATTTGCTTTAAAACATTAATAAGCATTTGATTATTACTTATAAACATATTCATTACGATGGCAGTGTTGATAGCTAGTTCTATTCTTTTCTGAACCCAGTGTTGTAATTTTGGTTTGAGGTTGCATGTACCAACACATTCCCATCACTGCAATTATTTCTATGGCTTGTATTCCCATCAGTGTTACACTAAGTGTTCTGACTATTGGGTGTAGAGTAATATCCTGTGGGATTGCCCACCAGGGTGTTTTCACCTCTCTTTACATGCTTTCTACTTCTTCTATTTGTTGTTGGATAAGATGAGCTATGGGTATTAAGGCTTCCTTGGTTCTTGCCACCAAATCATACATGTCAAATTGTAATTGCTTCCCGGCGGGAAACAATTCAATCAATTATCAGAGGGGTAGCCGTGTTGTCTGTATCCACAAAAACAATGAGAAGTCTGGTGGCACCTTAAAGACTAACAGATTGATTTGGGCATAAACTTTTGTGGGTAAAAAAATCTACTTCTACAGATGCATGGAGTGAAAATTACAGATACAGGCATAAATATATATTGGTCCATGAAGAGAAGGGAGTTACCATACAAGTGAAGACCCAGTGTTGAAGGCCAATTTAGTCAGGGTGGATGTTGTCCACTCCCAATAATTGATGAGGAGGTGTCAATACCAAGAGAGGGAACATTGCTTTTTTAGTGAGCCAGCCACTCCCCGTCCCTATTCAAGCCCAAATTGACGGTGTTAAGTTTGCAAATGAATTGTAGCTCTGCAGTTTCTCTTTGAAGTCCGTTTTTGAAGTTTTTTTGTTGAAGAATGGCTACTTTTAAATCTGTTATTGAGTGTCCAGGGAGATTGAAGTGTTCTCCTACTGGCTTTTGTATGGTACCATTCCTGATGTCTGATTTGTGTCCATTTATCCTTTTACATAGAGACTGTCCGGTTTGGCCAATGTACATGGCAGAGGGGGCATTGCTGGCATATGATGGCATATATCACATTAGTAGATGTGGAGGTGAATGAGCCTCTGATGGTGTGGCTGGGTCCTATGATGGTGTCACTAGAGCAGATATGGGGACAGAGTAGGCAACAGGGTTTGCTACAGGGATTGGTTCCTGGGTTAGTGTTTCTGTGGTGTGGTGTGTAGTTGCTGGTGAGTATTTGCTTCAGATTGGGGGGCTGTCTGTAAGCAAGGACTGGCCTGCCTCCCAAGGCCTGTGAGAGTGGGGAATCATTTTCCAGGATAGGTTCTAGATTGTTGATGATGTGCTGGAGAGGTTTTAGCTGGTGGCTGTACGTGATGGCCAGTGGTGTTCTGTTATTTTCCTTGTTGGGCCTGTCCTATCGTAGGTGAATTCTGGGTACCCGTCTCCCTCTGTCAGTCTGTTTCCTTACTTCTCCAGGTGGCTATTGAAGTTTTAAGATAGAAATCTTATTGGTGTTTATCTCTGTCTGTAGACAATGGATTGTGTGATGTGGTCTGGGTGAAAGCTGGAGTCATGTAGGTAAGCATAGCGGTCAGTAGGTTTCCGGTATAGGGTGGTGTTTATGTGACCATAACTTATTTGCACTGTAGTGTCCAGGAAGTGGATCTCTTGTGTAGACTGGTCCAGGCTGAGGCTGACAGTGGTGTGGAAATTGTTGAAATCCAAGTAGAATTCTTCAAGGGCCTCCTTCCCATGGGTCCACTCCATACATCCGAAGAAGTGGATTTTGTACCCACAAAAGCTTATGCCCAAATCAATTGGTTAGTCTTTAAGGTGCCACCGGACTCCTCGTTGTTTTTAATTCAATCAATAAATCTTATAGGTTTCCTGAAGGAGTAATAATTTTAGTGGCAGTGCTGACTCTACTTGGTGGCCAAAAGGCATAGCTTCCGATATGGACTGTGCTAGTGACTTGCACACACACACAAATATTTCAGGACAAATGTTTCCATGTGTGACGTTGTGCAGTCTATATGATTTTGTAAAAACATGATAAGTGAATATAATGTAATTGGAATAGTTTTATAAAAACATAAGTGAGTTTAATGTAACTGAAATATGCTTCCTGCAAAAGGTATCATCACAAAGCTTATAATCTACGGAGAGTGATCATCCTATTTGTATAAATGTATCACTCTTGTATCTAAAACTAGAAATATAAAATATAACTCTGAGGGCCTATTGTAATTATGCAAAGGGTGGGCCATTGATGGTGGTTTGGAATCTTGATGACTCCCATTAACCAGAGCCATTGTCTGCAGATGGCTGTATTTACCTGTGAGTCTTCCTGTATATGTGTGTGCTGGCAAGTGAGTAATGCAGCCTGGCAGTGACATGTGATCATGTCACTTGAACTGGAATCCATCTTTAACCTGGTGCTTTTCCAGTGAGGGGTGGGGGAACCCAGAGGGACAAAGGATTCCCGCCTTATGCAAAAGATATATAAAGGGGTGGAAGAGAACAGAGANGGATCTTATCTGTATTTAGTGCAATTAGACATAGATTTGCGTATTTTATTTTATTTTGCTTGGTAACTTCTTTTGTTCTGTCTGTTACTACTTGAAATCACTTAAATCCTACTATCTGTATTTAATAAAATCACTTTCTACTTATTAATTAACTCAGAGTATGTATTAATACCTGGGGGAGCAAACAGCTGTGCATATCTCTCTATCAGTGTTATAGAGGGCGAACAATTTATGAGTTTACTCTGTATAAAGCTTATACAGGGTAAAACGGATTTATCTGGGTTTAGACCCCATTGGGAATTGGGCATCTGAGTGTTAAAGGCAAGCAGACTTCTGTGAGCTGTTCTCAGGTAACCCTGCAGCTTTGGGATAGGTGGTTCAGACTCTGGTCTGTGTCTGGAGCAGATAGGTGTGTCTGGCTGTCAGCAAGACTTTGAGTGCTGGAACCACCAGTAGCATGGCAGGGGAGAATAGAACCAGAGGTAGCCTTTGCACATCAGCTGGCAGCTCCCAAGGGGGTTTCTGTGAACTAACCCGTCACACCATGTATAGAAAAATTGGAATATCCCAGAGCAGATACCACATCTTGTATTTATACCACCTCATTGACTAGTTCTTTTTGTACCAATCGGGCCCAACTTCTTTTTGTGTTGTTGGTATGAATTGTAGCACAACATTCACACAGTCACCACCCACAACAAGCCTGATTAGATTCTAAGCCAGTTTCAGTTACTAAGCACCCAGTGGGATAGTGCTGTACATAAGTATAATTTATCAAAGTTCCCACACTCTTGGCATAATACACTTTGACTGGATGAAGAGCAACCTGGGAAGGCAGTGAGAGCTGAGCGAAGAGAAATTAACTCTATAAAGTTATTTTAAGGTACAGGCAGCAGCAGCAGCAAGTTTTGCAAAGCGCCGAGCCAGCACATTAAAGTGCTGTGAACTTCAAGTGTAGACATGGTCTAAAAAAGGAAATAAAGGAGAAGTTATCCGGTACGTAGAGATCATTGAGAAAGAAGCTTATATTTCTAGCTCTGAGCGCGGAGTGTGATTCCAAGGGTCAAAGCAGTTGGGAACCCCCACTCCCAATTTTTATCCTGGCTCTGAGAGGAGAGTGGGGGTAGTTATAGTTACCTGCTCTTGTAAAAGCTGACTCTGCTCCCCAGGGTATGTTGTTGTTGTGTACATGCCAAATGGATTGCAGAGTGCCCTTTTTTGCTGCAGTTTGTTTTGGGGCAACTCCATGTGTTAATGCATTAATTCTAGGTATTAACCTGCTTAATTGTTTTCCCTTTGAAATTCTTTTTTATTTACTTCCCTGCTGTCGAATCTCAGCTCCTGTCTTCTACTGTGCTTTGTGATTTTAAAATATAAACAAATAAACGGAGCAGTCAATTCCTCTCCCACGCAGCAGAGCCCGAATGTTCTCATCTCTCTTTGGGAAGGTCCATTAATTACTGTTTACTCCTAAACCTGGATAAAGAGCACAGAAGCACATAAATGGAAACAGAGACATTTGCTAGAGTGTCTCCAGTCTCCAGCATGTTTACATCCAGATGCGACTTCTCCCATTGAGGCCGAGTGAAGTCCACAGGGATTTCAAAGAGCTATATAATAAACAGTTCATACCACAGTGTTGGCTCTCAGCGTGGGATGCTGCTGCAGATGCTGGGCTGAGAGAGGTGTGGGACACGGCTACCAGAGAGGGATTCCCAGGGAAGAAACTTCTGTCTCAGGATTCACAGGTACCCATCCCTTGCTGAGGAGCTCACCTACTCAACAAACCTAGTGCAACATGGGTGGATGGGATAGAGAGAGTAACTCTATTGTGCTTTTCGCACTGCACAGCCATTAAATATCCCAGGGTCCTTGCCACAGGGGATGTGTTTCCTCCAGTATGATCAGTCAGAATGTCATTCTTTTTTTTGTACCCCCACTTGCCCTGGCTGATTGTCCCCAGCCCTGAGGTGGCTGCATTTCGGTGGCACAGGGTATCCTTCAAGATTAAAGGTGTTAGTAGATGTACAATAGAAGCCCAAATTCTTAGGCTGTGGCCCATATTTTGCTCAGGCCCTGCTAAGGCAAAAATTTCCCTTGGAGTAAGAACTGAATAAAGAGCTCAGGAGTCAGATGTGTATTAATGCAGAGACTGTCACTTCCTCCTCTGGCAATTCAGGGCTCTGGCTGTTAACATAAGAACATACATCAGAACATAAGAATGGCCATAATGGGTCAGACCACACGTCCATCTAGCCCAGTATCCTGTCTTCAGACAGTGGCCAGTGCCAGGTGCCCCAGAGGGAATGAACAGAACAGGGAATCATCAAGTGATCCATTCCCTGTCGCTCATTCCCAGCTTCTGACAAACAGATTAGGGACACCATCCCTGCCCATCCTGGCTAATAGCCATTGATGGACTTATCCTCCATGAATTTATCTAGTTCTTTTTTGAACCCTCTTATAGTCTTGGTCTTCACAACATCCTCTGGCAGGGAGTTCCACAGGCTGACTGTGCATTGTGTGAAGAAATAATTCCTTTTATTTGTTTGAAACCTGCTGCCTATTAATTTCATTTGGTGACCCCTAGTTCTTGTGTTATGAGACACAGTAAAAAACACTTCCTTATCTACTTTCTCTACACCAGTCATGATTTTATAGACCTCAATCATATCTTCCCTTAGTTGTCTCTTTTCCAAGCTGAAAAGTCCCAGTCTTATTAATCTCTCCTCATATAGAAGCCATTCCATACCCCTAATAACTTTTGTTGCCCTTTTCTGAACCTTTTCCAATTCCAATATATCTTGATATGGGGTGAACCCATCTGCACATAGTATTCAAGATTTGGGCATACCTTGGATTTTGATAGAAGCAATATGATATTTTTTGTCCTATTATCAATCCCTTTCTTAATTATTCCCAGCATTCTGTTCACTTTTTCAACTGCTGCTCCACATTAAGTGGATGACTTCAGAGAACTATCCACAATGACTCCAAGTTCCCTTTCTTCAGTGGTAACAGCTAATTTAGACGCCATTATTTTATATGTATAGTTGGGATTCTGCTTTCCAATGTGCATTATGTTGCATTTATCAACATTACATTTCATCTGCCATTTGGTTGCCTAGTCACCCAGTTTTGAGAGACTGGCTCCCAGCCCCTTCCACGAACCCAACTCCCCTCCCAGAAGAAACCAGGCATCCTGGCTCCCACTCCCTCCTCGCTCTAAGCGCCCAGAACCCACTCTGGATGATTTACAGATTCTCTACATCCTTTCTATAGAGCAGTATCCAAAATTGGATAAAGTATTCCAACTGAGGCATAAGCAGAGCTGAAACCGAGCGGTACGATCACTTACTGAGACCTGCATGCTATACCTCCACTAATACAACCTAACATTGCATTTGCCTTTTCTCAAACAGCAAGAATAATCCAACCCCCTGAGAGATGTAGCTATATCAACCTAACCCCCATGTGGACAGCATGGGGTGGATGGACAAATGTTTCCATTAACCTTGCTATCACATCTCAGGGAGGTGGATTACCTATGCTGATGGGTGAACCCCTGCCATTGGTGTAAGTAGTGTCTACAACTGAAGCGTTATGACAGCGCCACTGCAGCAATTCAAGTGTAGACAAGTCCTCAAGCAGATCTCCCAGAAAAGCTTCACATTTTGATCTGTAGACATGGGGAGTTGGAGAATCCACCACTTCCCTTTGCATTTCGTCCCAATGTTTAATCACCCTCAGTGCTAAACCTTTGGCCCTTATTTCCAACTGGAATTTGTCTGGCTTCAGCTTTTAGGTATTGGGCCTTACTCTGCCTTTCTCCACTAGATTGCAGAGCCGGTTATTACTATTTAAGATAAATAGATGAAGCTGCTTAAGTCTCTCATTCTCCAGCATTTTCTGCAGCTTCCAATTATTTATGTAGCTCTTTCCTGCACCTTCTCCAATTATTCAACATCCTTTTATAAATGTGAATCCCCGGTCTGGACAGTCGGTTTTCACTAATGCCACGTACATAGGTAAAATCCTTCCCCTGCTCCAACTCACCAACCCCCTGTTTATACATCCAAGGATCGCATCAGCCCTTTTGGCCACAGCCTGAAACTGGGAGCTCCACAGTGACTCTTAAATCCTTTTCCAGGTCACTGCGTTCCATAATATAGTGCCCTACTCTGAGGACCAGGCCTGCATTGCCTGTTCTGAGAAGCTAACTTTGCATGTGACAGTATTAGAACATTTTGTTTGCATGGGCACAGCTCACCAAATGCTCCCGACCACTTGGTATGCCTGCCTTAGCCTCCTCATTGTAACCACTACGCCAATCTTTGGGTCATCCGCAATTTTAGCTGCAGCGATTTTCTATTTGCTTCCAGATCATTGATTAAAATATTGAATAGCATCCAGCCTAGAACTGATCCCTGCAGAGCCCCACTAGAAACACCTTCATTCACTGACAAATTGGCCATTGACATCTGCTTTCTGAGATCTGTCAGTTAGCCAGTTTTTAGTCCATTTAACGTGTGCTCCACTGGTATTGTAGATTGTTCATTATTTTCCCCTATAAAATCAAATGCCTGAGAGAAATCAAAGTCTATGGCATCTGCACGGTTCCCTTGATAAGCCAAATGTGTTGTACTCTCATTAAGGGATAAATTCAGATTTATTTGACACAACCGATTATCCATACATCATGTTGTTGACGGGCATTAATTATATTCCAAACTTTTTTTGAACTAATCGAATATCAGCTTTTTCATTATTTCCTTACCTTGTCAAAGCTTTTTTCTCAACATTACCTTTATTTTTTATAATTTACGTTTAACAGAGAACTGTTCTTTCTTTCTTTCTTTCTTTCTTTCTTTCTTTCTTTCTTTCTTTCTTTCTTTTTGCTGCCTCTGCTGCCTGAATGTGGACTTCTGCCTCACAATGAGATGTGTGATTGATTGGTCAGTTTATAACTCTGGTGTTCGACTGTTGATGCTAATGGACTGGAAAGTGTTTCATCTCCTAATGTGAGCTTCTTTCCAAATGCAGAACAAAACTATTTCTTGAACACATCTACCTTTTCTCCAACATAAACAAGTTTCCTTTCTCCCTGTAGGAATCATCCTAAACATTTTCAAGGATTTTTTTCGTTCATAATATACTTAATAACCCCCTTTTTCTGATCCTTAGCTACACCAATTATCGATATTTCCATGATATTTTTAACATCCCTCATTAATTTTTATAACTTCCAATATGTATTATTTCCTATCTATTTTCTCTTTTCCCCTTTTGTTATATATTACTCCCCGTGCCCAATTTCTGCCTTCTATCTAATAAACTCTTCTTAAACAACTCCCAATTTTAATTCACAGTTTCCTGTCTAAATTTTTCCTCTCAATCAATTCTGCTGATAATTTGCCTCAGTTTTCTGGAATTAGCCCCTTTGAAGCACAAAGTGTCTATAGATATTACCAGTAGGGAACTTTCTCTATTTGTCCATTTCAGTGTAATAATTTCAATTCTTTATTATCCTCTCCTCTATCATATCTCCCTTCTTGGACTCTTCCCTAAACAGTTCTTGACTTTTCAGTCTGTCCACAAAGGACAGGCTATGCCATTCTGATAGCCTGTCTCAGAAACCCCTTTTATATCAGCTGTATCCTTTATGGACACTGGGTGACCAAAACTGAGAGCATGTTCAGAGCAGGTTGTTCCCCATCCCATTCCTAACATATCCCAAGATTGTCTTTGTTTTGGCCACTGTTGCAAATCAGGAGGTGTTTCCATGGAACTGCTCTAAACAACACTGTGGTCTTTCCCCTGAGGTCTATTCTAGTTGGGATGTGCCTCCCGCCACATGTCTTGGCAAAGGTTTGCTTTTTGACTACACTCAGATTTTGAGCCACCGGGTGAATGTGGAATTCCCTACAGCATGCATTTTCTAGCCTGCCTTTCATTGCATTAAGGAACAATAATGCATAACCAGTATCCACACTCATTTTTTCCTGCTGGTTCCTATTAATATTTCCCACATCACAACACATTATTGACACATGGAGCAGCATAAAATATGGAATTGGCATTAGTAGGGTCATTTGTTCATAATTCATTTATCTGAATAATGAAAATGTCATTTTTCTGTGTGCGAAGAGCGACCAATCTGCTTCACCCAGGTGAACAGCCTCCAGTAGTGCATGTAGTGTCTCATATTAACATTGTCTCTCCATACAGGCATTTGTACTGTGACCATCACCCTAGATCCTGGGCACATACAGGAAGTCAGGGGAACGTACGATACATGCAGGAGAGACCGTTCTGCCTCAGAGTTTGAAACTTTCTACTCTACTCCATGTCAGATTCCAACAAAACCGACTTCACCAACCCCTCCACGTTCATCCTGATGGGCATTCCTGGCCTGGAGGCAGCCCATGTCTGGATCTCCATCCCCTTCTGCACCATGTATGTCATAGCTATCCTGGGGAACTTCACCATCCTGTTCATCGTGAAGATGGAGCCGAGCCTCCATGGGCCCATGTACTATTTCCTCTGCATGCTGGCCGTCACCGACCTGGTCGAATCTACGTCCATCCTGCCCAAAATGCTGGCAATCTTCTGGTTCAATTCTAGGGAGATCAGTTTCAGTGCTTGCCTCACCCAGCTGTATGTCTTTCATTCCTTCTCAGTGATGGAGTCAGGGATCTTCGTGGCCATGGCTTTGGATCGCTACGTGGCCATCTGCCATCCCCTGAGACATTCCACCATCCTGACAAACCCCGTGGTGGCTAAGATAGGCCTGGCCGTGGTGCTGCGCGGCAGCATACTCGTACTGCCCTGTCCCTTCCTGTTGAGGCAGTGGCCATATTGCAGGACCAACATCATCTCCCAGCCATACTGCGCCCACATGGCCGTGCTGAAGCTGGCCTGTTCCGACATCCATGTCAGTAGTTACTATGGCCTCTTTCTGCTATTCTGTGTGATGGGTCTGGATGTCATTTTTATTGTCATGTCCTATACCCAGATCCTCAGGGCCATCGTCTTCCTCCCCACAAAAGATGCTCGTTTCAAGACTTTTGGGACCTGCATCTCCCACCTCTGTTCCATCTTAGTCTTTTACATCCCGGGTCTCTTCCTCTCTCTCACTTACCGGTTTCACCAGAATGTGCCCCTGCATTTCCATGTTCTCATTGCCAATGTGTGCTACTTGATGCCCTCCATGCTAAACCCCATCATCTATGGGGTGAGGACCAAGCAGATCCGGGGCAGGCTGCTCCGGCTCTTTACTCATAAAGGGACCTAAAGTTTTATCCTGATCCTCTGACTCAGTCTGTGAAGAGATATCTGGTGACATGGTGCTGTGCCCTCTTCCCTGAATCACTTACTGGGCAGTCAGAGAGACATTAAACCCTTTCCTGATCTTACTATGCATTGTCAGCTAGGGAATCGGTCTGGGTACAACTCATTAACACATAGGGTTTCAACTTTTAATTTGTGGTAACTGGACCCCTGAGGCTCCTGCACCCTCTCTTACTATTCCCTCAAGACTCTGCCCCCTGCCCCACCTATTCCCCCAAGGTTCTGCTCACTTAAGACCATAAGAACATAAGAACGGCCGTACTGGGTCAAACCAAAGGTCCATCCAGCCCAGTATCCTGTCTACCGACAGTGACCAATGCCAGGTGTCCCAGAGGGAGTGAACCTAACAGGTAATGATCAAGTGATCTCTCTCCTGCCATCCATCTCCATCCTCTGACAAACAGAGGCTAGGGACACCATTCCTTACCCATCCTGGCTAATAGCCATTAATGGACTTAACCTCCAGGATTTTATCTAGTTCTCTTTTAAATCCTGTTATAGTTCTATCCTTCACAACCTCTTCAGGCAAGGAGTTCCACAGGTTGACTGTGCGCTGTGTGAAGAAGAACTTCCTTTTATTTGTTTTAAACCTGCTGCCCATTAATTTAATTTGGTGGCCCCTAGTTCTTATATTATGGGAACAAGTAAATAACTTTTCCTTATTCAGTTTCTCCACATCACTCATGATTTTATATACCTCTTATCTATAATCCTCTGAACCTTTTCTAATGCCAGTATATCTTTTTTGAGATGAGAAGACCACAGTGTTCAAAATGTGTGTGTAGCATGGAATTATATAAGGGCAATAAGATATTCTCCGTCTTATTCTCTATCCCTTTTTTCATGATTCCTAACATCCTGTTTGCTTTTTTGACTGCAGCTGCACAGTGTGTGGACATCTTCAGAGAACTATCCATGATGACTTCAAGATCTCTCTCCTGATTAGTAGTAGCTAAATTAGCCCCCATCATATTTTATGTATAGTTGGGGTTATTTGTTCCAATCTGCATTACTTTACACATTGGGAAAACTTCTGTTTCCCTTCCTCCATCACTCACTGGATCAGCTCTGCCTCCTTCCCCCCCAACTGGGCTCATTCTGCTCTGGGGCTGGGAAGGAGCTTGCAGTGAGTGCAGTGAGGACCCAGCTCTGGGGCCCACAGGCCACTCAGGAGCAGAGAGGGAAGCCAGGAAGCCACATAGAAATAGCTGAGGCTTGGGAGCCGAGTTGTGAGGCAGGCAGGTAAGGCTGTGCTTCGTACAGCTTGTGAGTCCTAAAGCTCAACTACAAATTCCTGAGGGCAGAGATCTTTATCTGCCTTATTTCTTTAGCTCTCAGCTCCCTTTTGTTCCTCCCTTCTGGGGGCCTGTATCAGGCAGGATGCCTACAATGGGTGTGGGCTTGGAGCTCTTTGTTATCCGAACTTTGGTGCACACATGAGTTTTTAAAACTTATTGTTCTAAATAATCAAACCAGTGCATACTGCCTGATTCCATACCAAGTGATAGATAAAGTTTGCCACTCGTACCCCACNTTGTGGTTACAGTTGTTGTAAAGAAACATGTGTTTAATGCTGTAAACAGTAAACAGGGGCAGGTATAATTATATGCAGGATATGGCTATTGCTATTCATTATATGGGGGTTCATATTACTAAAGAAGGGTTTTGAGTATGTTTTACAAATGTGTGTATTTACATAATAACTTAGATAAAAGAGTGTAATGTGATTAACCTGATGCTTACTCAAGAATTGGGTCAAGGGGAACAAGTACTGCAATAAAAAGGTCTGTTTTCTCAATCCGCCTCAGGGTCCTCCTGTTCCTTCTTTCCATCTCTAACATGATCATTGTATGTGAAGTTACAAAGTTTTACTATGTATGTGAAATGTGCAAAGTCATGCATTTAGGGATTAATAACAAGAATTGTTGTTATAAGCTGGGGACTCATCAGTTGGAATTAACAGAGAAGGAGAAGGACCTCTGAGTATTGGTTGATCACAGGATGACTATGAGCCGCCAATGTGATATGGCCGTAAAAAAAGCTAATGCGGTCTTGGGATGCATTAGGGAAGGTATTTCCAGTAGAGATAAGGAGGCGTTAATACCATTAGACAAGGCACTGTTGAGACCTCATCTGGAATATTGTTGCTGTTCTGGTCTCCCATGTTTAAGAAGGATGAATTCAAACTGGAACAGGTTCAGAGAAGGGCTACTAGGATGATCCAAGGAATGGAAAACCTGTCTTATGAAAGGAGACTCAAAGAGCTTGGCTTGCTTAGCCTAACCAAAAGAAGGCTGAAGGGAGATATGATTGCTCTTTATAAATATATCAGAGGGATAAATATCAGGGAGGGAGAGGAATTATTTAAGCTCCGTACCAATGTGGACACAAGAACAAATGGATATAAACTGGCCATCTGGAAGTTTAGACTTGAAATTAGATGAAGGTTTCTAACCATCAGAGGAATGAAGTTCTGGAACAGCCTTCCAAGGGGCGTAGTGGGGCAAAAGACATATCTGGCTTCAAGACTAAGCTTGATAAATTAAGGGGATGGTATGATGGGTTAGCCTAATTTTTGGCAATTAATTGATCTTTGAATATTAGCGGTAAATATGCCCAATAACCTGTGATGGGATGTTAGATGGGGTGGGATCTGAGTTACTACAGAGA
The DNA here is from genome assembly GCA_003942145.1 of Platysternon megacephalum. NCBI lineage: Eukaryota > Metazoa > Chordata > Testudines > Platysternidae > Platysternon > Platysternon megacephalum. The sequence goes on from QXTE01001123.1 coordinate 15,351, forward strand.
ATTCTTTCCTGGGTGCTGGCTGTTGAGTCTTGCCCACATGCCCAGAGTTTAGCTGATTGCCATATTTGGGGTCAGGAAGGAATTTTCCTCCAGGGTAGATTGGAAGAGGCCCTGAGGGTTTTTTGCCTTCCTCTGCCGCATGGGGCACGGGTCACTTGCTGGAGGATTCTCTGCCCCTTGAAGTCTTTAAACCATGATTTGAGGACTTCAGTATCTCAGACATAGGTCAGGGGTTTGCTACAGGAGTGGGTGGGTGAGATTCTGTGTCCTGCGTTGTGCAGAAGGTCAGACTAGACAATCATAATGGTCCCTTATGAGCTTATAGTCTATGACTCTATGGTTCTATGTGTTGCTGAAAGCTGTTGTGAAGTTGAAAACACGCACACCTAGCCTTTTGGGCACAACAGTGAAGAGGCTAGACAGTGCTAGTGGCCTATCAGCAAAGACAATGGACTCAATGTTTCAGCCAGAATCTGAGTTATGGCTGCTAAGACTCAATGAGGCATGCAAGGTCATGTGACCAGACCACATGACACTGAACTCCATTTTGGTATCTGTATTTTTCCAGAAACCGGGCTGGGAACTTAGCTTGGAACAAAAGGTTCCAACCATATGAAAGACTATAAAAATGGTGAGTGCCATCATCACTTGTCTTCACTCCCCACACAAGAGAACACCTGGACATACAGGAGGAACAAGGATTAAACTGGGGGAAGTGCTGGTCCCAGGCTAAAGGGATTTCTAGGCTGTTAATGGAAGCTTGGTGAACTGCTTCTATCATCAGTGAGGTTGAGATATTGCTAATTCAAATCCTATCTATCTAGTATATGAGGCTTAGCTTTTCTATTCCCAGGCTAGAAATCTCTTTAGCCTGGATCCAGCACTTCCCCCAGTTCAGTCTGTGTTCCTCAGGTGTTTCCAGAGTCCTCTTGTGTGGGGAGTGAAAAACCATGGATGATGTCGCTCCCTGACTTATATAGCTTTTGCATATGACAGGAACCATTTCTTTTAAAACTTGGTTCCCACACAAATTAGTGGAAAACCACTGATATTCCAAGTTGGAGTCCAGAAATATATGGTCTCATCACATGTCCTTGTGGAGACATAGGAACTATCACTCACAGGCTGTTTGGAGCATTCCTAATGGTTCATTGACTTGAATGGGCCCTCCCCAGCAAGCTATCTAGACTGAAAGCATCTTGTCTAGTAGGCTTTACCCAGGTGTAACTGCATTTGAAATACAGGTACATAGTCAATATTCATAACTTCAAATACAAAAATGATGCATACATACAAATAGGATAATCATATTCATCAAACCATAACCTTTCCAATGACACCTTGCATGACTTATCTTTGATCAAATACATTACATTTATGTCACAATCATATCATAATATCACTGTGAGGAATATGAGGAGCAGTGTCACACACTCCTCCCTCCCTGAGCTACAGCACAGGAGCTGGTCTCAACCACCCCCACCCCTGGAAGCTATTCCCTTCAGCAGAACAATCAAGGAGAATTACTCTGAGTACCTCAGCAGTTACTAGGACTTTCCCCTTAGCCTCTGGGGTCCCAGCAGGTAGACATTTTAACAGCCTGAGCTACATGGAAGAAATAATAGAATCATAGAATTATAGGACTGGGAAACATCTCAAGAGGTCATCAAGTCCAGTCCCCTGCACTCACAAAAGGACCAGCACCATCTAGAACATCCCTGACAGGTGTTTGTCTAACCTGCTCTTAAAAATCTCCAATGTTGCAGACTACACAACCTCCCTAGGCAATTTATTCCAGAGTTTAACCACCCTGACATTTAGGAAGTTTTTCCTAATGTCCAACCTAAACCTCCCTTGCTGCAATTTAAGCCCATTGCTTCTTGTCCTGTCCTCAGAGGTCACGGAGAACAATTTATCTCCCTCCTCCTTATAACAACCGTTTAGGTACTTGAAAACTGTTATCATGCCCCCTCTTAGTCTTCTCTTTTCCAGAATAAACAAACCCAGTTCTTTCAATCTTCCCTCATAGGTCATGTTTTCTAGACCTTTAATTATATTTGTTGCTCTTCTCTGGACTTTCTCCGATTTGTCAACATCTTTCCTGAAATGTGGCACCCAGAACTGGACACAATACTCCAGTCGAGGTATAATAAGCGTGGAGTAGAGTGGAATAATTACTTCTCGTGTCTTGCTTACAACACTCCTACTAATACATCCCAGAATGATGTTTGCATTTTTTGCAACAGTGTTACACCATTGACTGATATTTACCTTGTGGTCCACTATGATCCCTAGATCCCTTCCAGCTGTAATCTTTCCTAAGCATTTTGTATGTGTGCAAATGATTGTTCCTTCCTAAGTGGAGTACTTATTTAATTTCATCCTAGTTACCTCAGACCACTTTTCCAGTTTGTTCAGATCATTTTGAATTTTCATCCTATCGTCCAAAGCATTTCCAACCCCTCCTAGTTTGCTATCATCTGCAAACTTTATAAATGTACTCTATGCCATAATCTAAATTGTTGATGAAGACATTGAAAAGAACTGGACCCAGAACTGATCCCTGCGGAAGCCCACTCATTATGTCCTTCCAGTTTAGAATCAGTAAGGACAAACAGCAACAAAATCATCCCAGCCAGGTCTTTGTCAAGCCTGACCTTAAAAACCTCTAAGGAAGGAGATTCCACCACCTCCCTAGGTAACCCATTCCAGTGCTTCACCACCTTCCTAGTGAAAGAGGGTTTCCTAATATCCAACCTAGACCTCCCCAACTGAAACTTGAGACCATTGCTCGTTGTTCTGTCATCTGCCACCACTGAGAACAGTCTAAATCCATCCTCTTTGGAACCCCCTTTCAGGTAGTTGAAAGCAGCTATCATATTCCCCCTTATTCGTCTCTTCTGCAGACTAAATAATCCCAGTTCCCTTAGCCTTTCCCCATAAATCATGTGCTCCGGCCCCCTAATCATTTTTGTTGTCCTCCACTGGAATCTTTCCAATTTTTACACATCCTTCTTGTAGTGTGGGGGTCCAAAACTGGACACAGTACTCCAGGTGAGGCCTCACCATTGCGGAATAGAGGGGAATAATCACATCCCTCATACTGCTGGCAATGCTCCTACTTATACAGCCCAAAATGCTGTTGGCTTTCTTGGCAACACGGGCACACTGTCGACTCATATCCAGCTTCTCATCCACTGTAACCCCTCGGTTCTTTTCTGCAGAACTGCTGCCTAGCCATTCGGTCCCTAGTCTGTAACCGTGAATGGGATTCTTCCGTCCCAAGTGCAGGACTCTGCACTTGTCCTTGTTGAACCTCATCAGCTTTATTTTGGCCAAATCCTCTAATTTGTTTAGGTCCCTCTGTATCCTATCCCTACCCTCCAGCATATCTACCACTCCTCCCAGTTTAGTGTCATCTGCAAACTTGCTGAGAGTGCAGTCCACGCCATCCTCCAGATCATTAATGAAGATATTGAACAATCAAAATGACCCCCAGGACCAACCCTTGGGGAACTCCGCTTGATACCAGCTGCCAAGTAGACATGGAGCCATTGATCACTACCCGTTGAGCCCGATGATCTAGCCAGCTTTCTATCCACCTTATAGTCCATTCATCCAGCCCATACTTCTTTAACTTGCTGGCAAGAATACTGTGGGAGAACATACCAAAAGCTTTGCTAAAGTCAAGGACTAACATGTCCACTGCTTTCCCCTCATCCACAGAGCAAGTTATCTCCTCATAGAAGGCAATTACGTTAATCAGGCATGACTTGCCCTTGATGAATCCATGCTGACTGTTCCTGATCACTTTCCTCTCCTCTAAGTGCTTCAAAATGGATTTCTTGAGGACCTGTTCATGATTTTTCCAGGGATTGAGGTGAGGCTGACTGGTCTGTAGTTCCCCAGATCCTCCTCCTTCCCTTTTTTAAAGATGGGCATGACTTTAGCTTTTTCCCCCCGATCACCATGAGTTTTCAAAGATAATGGCCACTGGCTCTGCAATCACATCCGCCAACTCCCTTAGCACCCTTGGATGCAGTGCATCCGGCCCCTTGGACTCATGCTTGTCCAGCCTGACTGTGAACCATTGATATCTACTCTCTGGGAATGGTTATCCAACCAGTTATGCACCCACCTTATAGCAGATTCATCTAGGTTGTATTTACCTATTTTGTTAATGAGAAGGTTATGCAAGACTGTATCTAAAGCCTTACTAAAATCTAAATATATCACATCTACTGCTTCCTGTCTATCCACAAGGCTTGTTGCCCTGTCAAAGAAAGCTATCAAATTGGTTTGACATGATTTGTTCTTGACAAATCCATGCTGACTATTACTTATCATCTTTTAGATGTTTGCAAATTGATTCCTTAATTATTTTCTCCATTATCTTACTTGGTACAGAAGTTAAGCTGACTGGTCTGTAATTGCCTAGGATGCCCTTAGTTCCTTTTTTATAGATAAGCACTATATGTGCTCTTTTCCAGTCTTCTGGAATCTCTCCTGTCCCCTATAACTTTTCAAGGATAATAGCTAATGCCTCAGATATCTCTTCAGTCAGTTTCTTGAGCATCCTAGGATGCATTTCATCAGGCCCTGGCGACTTGAAGACATCTAACTTGTCCAAGTAATTTTTAACTTGTTCTTTCCCTATTTTAGCATCTGAACCTACCCCATTTTCACTGGCATTCACTATGTTGGGTGTCCAAACGCCACCAACCTTCTTCGTGAAAACTGAAACAAAGAAGTCATTAAGCACCTCTGCCATGTCCCCAGCCATCTCTGTATGGAGCTAGCCCTGAGAGGCAGAGGACCAGGAGAAAATATTTAGGTCCTTTCATGAGTAAAGAGCTGGAGCAGCCTGTCCCGGATCTGTTTCATCCTCACCCCATTGATGATGGGGTGTAGCAAGGGGGGCACCAGAAGGTACACATTGGCAATGAGAACATCATCATACTTGACTTGGCTGTCTGGTTGGAAGTCCAAGGCTTGGTGGCTTTAAGGGAATTATGTTTTGACTTCAGTATAAATTATTGTGAAAACTGTTTTGTTGCTGGCTTGGTAAATCTAAGTATTAGAATAACCACCCATAATTGAGCAATCTCAGTCTGGGGTCCCCTATACCCCCGGTCACAGGTTGATAGAACAATTCCTCTACTTTAGATAGCACAAGGTACCCATATCCAGGTAAAAACAGTACAACACCTGCACACCATTCCCTGCCTCAGAGATCATATGAACATAAGAATGGCTATACTGGGTCAGACCAAAGGTCCATCTAGCCCAGTATCCTGTCTTCCAACAGTGGGCAGTGCCAGTTGCTTCAGAGGGAATGAACAGAACAGGTAACCATCGAGTGATCCATCCCCCACTGCCCATTCACAGCTTGTGTCAAACAGAGTTTGGGACATCACCCCTACCTATCCTGGCAAATAGTCATTGATGGTAACTTCCATGAATTTATCTAGTGCTTTTTTGAACACTGTTATTGTATTGGCCTTCAGAATATCCCCTGTCAAGGAGTTCCAGAGGTTAACCCTGAGTTGTGTGAATAATTCCATTCCTTTGTTCTAAACCAGCAGCCAATTAATTCCATTAATATATGAAAATGCAAAAAAAATCATATTGCCTCTAGATAAACCCATAGTACACCAACATATTGAATATTACATGCAGATCAGATAGCCCAACCTGAAAAAAGATATATTAGAATTGGAAAAGTTACAGAAAAGGGCAACACAAATTATTAGGAGTATGAAACAGCTTCCAAAAGAGGAGAGATTAATAAGACTATGTATCTTCAGCTTGAAAAAAGAGACGACTGGGGGGGGGGAATATGAGAGAGATCTATAAAATCATGAATGGTGGGGAAAAATTGAATAAGGAAATATTATTTATGCTTTCAGATAACACAACAACTGGAGGTTACTCAATGGAATTAATAGGCAGCAGATTTAAAACAAACAAAAGGAAGTATTTCTTCACCGTCAACCAACCGAACTACTTGCCAGAGGATGTAGTGAGAGCCAAGACTACAATGGGGCTCTAAAAAGAACTAGATAAGTTCATGGAAGATAGGTCAATTAGTGCCTATTAGCCAGGATGGGCAGGGTTGGTGTCCCCAGCCTCTGTTTGACAGAAGCTGGGTGTGGGTGAGAGGGAATGAATGACTTAATGATTACCTGTTCTGTTCACTCAGCAAGTGACTAGGAGAGGGGAGGGGAGGGGAGGAGAGGAGCGAGCGACAGGGAGGTCTTGCGGGGAAGAGGCAGAGCAGGGATGGGGCCTTCGTGGAAGGAGTGGCCAAGAGTGGGGCCTTGGGGGTCCAGTTACAAGCAATAAGAAAGGTGGAAATTCAATGGCTTGTACATAGACCGATTCCCCAGTTTGTCATGCTTACACAGCACAGTAAGGTCTGGAAAGAGTTTAGTGTCTCTTTGACTGTCCAGTAAGTGATTCATTTAACAGGGCCAAGCATGATGTCATCAGCCAGCTCTTCACGGAGCTTGGTCTGTGAGTCTGAGTACCTGGAGAAAACTTTAGGTCATTCTTAATAGGCAGCACATTTAAAACAAATAAAAGGAAGTATTATTAGCCAGGATGGGCAGGGATGGTGTCCCTAGACTCTGTTTGCCAGAATTGGGGAATGGGTGACAGGGAATGGATCACTTGATGATTCCCTGTTCTGTTCATTCCCTCTGGGGCACCTGGCACTGGCCAGAAGACAGGATACTGGGCTGGATGGACCTTTGGTCTGACCCAGTATGGCCATGTTCTTAGTTTCTTAGGAGTAAATGGCCAGAGCAACCTGTCCTGGATCTGTTTGGTCCTCATCCCATAGATGGGGTGTACCAAAGGGTTCACAAGGAGGTACACATTGGCAATGAGAACAAGGAAATGCAGGGGCACTTTGTGGCCAAACCAGTGTGTGAGGGAGGAGAAGAGATCTGGAATGTAAAACACTAAGATGGCACAGAGGTGGGAGCCACAGGTCCGAAAATGTCTTGAGCCGGGCGTTCTTTGTGGGCAGGCTGAAGATGGCCCTGAGGATCTCGATACAGGACATAGCAATAAAAGACACATCCAGACTGAGCACAAAGAATGTCACAGAGAGGCTGTAGTAACTACTGGCACGGACGTCGCCACAGGCCAGATTCACCACAGATATGTGCTTGCACTATGTGTTGGGGATGATATTGGTCTTGCAATATGGCCACCAACTCGCCAGCAAGGGATATGGCAGTACGAGTAAGCAGCCACGCAGCACCACGACAGGTCAATCTTCGCCACCACGCGGTTTGTCAGGATGGTGGAATGTCTCAGGGGATGGCAGATGGCCTCGTAGCAGTCAAAAGCCATGGCCACAAAGATCCCAGACTCCATCACTGAGAAGCAGTGAATGAAGTACATCTGGGTGAGGCAGGCACTGAAATTGATCTCCCTGGAATTGAACCAGAAGATGCTCAGTGTTTTGGGCAGGGCAGATATGGACAGGACCAAGACACTGATGGCCAGCATGCAGAGGATATAGTACATGGGCTCATGGAGGCTCCTTTCCATCTTCACGATGAACAAGATGGTGAAGTTCTCCAAGACGGCTATGGCATATATGGTGCAGAAGGGGATGGAGATCCAGACATGGGCTGCCTCCAGGCCAGGAATGCCCAACAGGATGAAGGTGGAAGGGTTGGTGACATTGGTTGTGTTGGAATCTGACATGGATAGGGGAGAAGGTGTCCAATTCTGAGGCAGAATAGAGTCTTCTGCTTGTACCGTACGTTCCCCTGACTTCCTGTATGTGCCCAGGGTCTAGTATGATGGTCGCAGTACAAATGCCTGGATGGAGAGACAATGTTAATACAAGACTACATGCACTACTGGGGGCTGTTCTCATGAGTGAAGCAGATTGGTGGCTCTTCACACACTGAAAAATCACATTTTCATTATTCAGATAAATGAATTATGAACACCTGACCCAACTAATGCCAATTCAATATTTTATGATGCTCCATGAGTCAATAATTCCTACCTGTCAGGGTTGCGAAAACCTTAAGAGGCACCAGCAGGAAAGAGGAGTGTGGATACTGGTTATCCATCAATGTTCCTTAATGCAATTAAACCCAGGCTACAGAATCCATGATGTTGGGAGTTCCCAATTCAGCTTGTTCATCAAAATCTGAAAGTGGAAAAAAAAAGAAACCTTTCACGAGACATGCGCTGGGGTAAACATCCCATCTAGAACATATCTCAGGGGAAAGACCTGGGCGTCATTTGTAGCAGCTCAACTGAATCACCTGCTCAGTCGCAGCAGTGGGCAAAAGAAACACAATCTTCAGATGCCAAAGGAATGGGATAGAGAATAACCTGCTCTGGATATGTGCTCAGTTTTAGTCATCTGGTCTCTATAAAGAATATAGCAAATATAAATGGGATTTCTGAGACAGGCAATGACAATGGGGAAGCTGCCATATGTGGACAGACTGAAAAGTCTGGGACTGTTTACTTTGGAGAAGAGACGAACAAGGGGACATATGTTAGGGGAGAGGGAAATAAGGAATAGAACTCATTACATTCAAATGGACAAAAAGAAAAGAGTTCCCAACCAATACTATCTATAGACACTTAGTGCTTCAAAATCTCTAGTTCTCCAAATTTGAGGAAAACTATCAGCAAAACTGATTGGGAGGAAACATTTAGACAAAAAAAGGGGAATGAAAATTGGGAGTTCTTTAAGAAGAAGTTATTAGATAGCAAAAAAGTCACAATTCCACAGTCAAGAAAGTGGACAACTTTTGCTAAAAACCAAGTTCAGTCGCAAAGTGGGTAGAAATTATGGGCGAGGGGTAGCAATATATAACAAAAGGGAAAATAGCCAGCAATATAAATCGGAAGTTATGAAAATTGATATGGGACGTTAAAGACATCAGTGAAAAATCCATGGTTGGCAGAACTAAGGATCACATCAAGGAGGTATTAATTATATTAAAACCAAAAGGAATCCTAAAAAAGTTTTAGAGTAATTCCTGTGTTAAATGTAAATTATTACAAAAATTAAGGTAAAGATTAAAAAAAGATTTGAAAAGATTAGGAAACAATGGAAAAGATGGAATGGGATTAGTTCAAGAAAAAAAGTTCTTGGAATATAAGTAATGCCAGTAAATAACAAGATTTATGCAAAATCGGTTTTGTCAGAAAACCCTGTTTTCTTCCCTTTATTTAGAGTAAACGTTTGGCTGATCAAGGGAACTGTGCAGATGCAATAAACTTTGATTTTTCTAAGGCATTTGATTTATTAAGGGAAAACATTGAGATAAAATAATTAACACTCTATAATATCAGTAAAGCACACATAAAATGGACTGAAAACTAGCTAACTGACAGATCTCAGAAAGCATTTGTCATTGGGCCACTTTCAGTGAATGGGGCTTTTTCTAGTGGGTTTCTGCAGGGATCTGTTCTAGGCCCGATGCTATTCAATATTTTCATCAATGTCCTGAAATGAAATAGAAAATCAGTGCAGATAAAATTTGTGGATGTCCCAAAGATTGGAAGAGTGATGAAAATGCAGACAGGTCAGGCAAACCGATTGATCTGGGGAATTGGTATGAGCATCCAATGCAAACAAAATGTTTTAATACAGTCAAATGCAAAGTTATCCTCTTGGAACAAGGCATGCAGGCCCAACCCAAAGTCTGGGACACTGTATTATGCAATGCAAGGTCCCTGAAAAGGATTTAGAAATCATTGTGTAAAACCAACTCATGAGCTCCCAATGCGATGCTGTGGCCGAAAGGACTGATGCGATCCTTGGATGCATAAAAATGGGAGTGGTGAGTTAGAGCAGGGGAAGGATTTTACCTCTGCACATGGGATTGGTGAAACAGAATGTATCCAGTTCTGGTGTCCACATTTCAAAAAGGCTGTTGAAAAATTGGAGAGGGTGCAGAAAATAGACACAAAAGTGATTGGAGGCTGGAGGAACTTGAAGGGTTTCATCTATTTAACTTCTCAAAAAGATGATGAAGGGGAGACTTTGATAGGGAGAAAACCATGTGTTGTAGTGGGCTCTGTAATCTAGCAGAGAAAGGCAGAGCAATACCCAACAGCTGGAAGCTGAACCCAGACAAATTCCAGCTGGAAAAAATGGCCAAATATTTAGCACAGATGGTGATTAATTGTTGGGACACACTGGGAAGGGAAGTGGTGGATGCTCCAACTCCCCATGTTGGCAGATCCAAACTTAATGCTTCTCTGGAAAATCTGCTTGAAGGTTTGTCTACACTGAAAACAGTATAGCAGTGCTGCCGGAGCACTTCAGTGTAGACACTTACACTGAAGACAGGGTTTCTTCCGTCAGCACAGGTAATCTACCTCCCCAAGAGGTGGAAGCTAAGTGGATGTAAGAATTCTTCCATCTAACTCCTCATGTCTACACCGGCACTAGGTTAATGTAGGTACATCTCACAGGAGGGTGGATTTTTTTGCTGTTTCAAGAGAGGCAAATGCAACATTAAGTTGTATTAGCAGAGGCATAGCATGCCAGTCATGGTACGTGATAGTATTCCTCTAGTCTGCATTAGTTTGGATTCAGCTGGAGTGTCCAATTATGGTCACCAATGTAGAGGAAAGATGTAGAGAAATTGGAAAGGATCCAGAGATGAGTGACAAAGATGATCAAAGGTATGGAATACAAGCCAGATGATCAAAGGCTGGACAACTGGGTATGTTTACTTTGGAAAGAGGACATTAAGGAGGGACATGATAGCAGTCTGCAAATACTTGCAAGGCTGCCATAAACAGGTGGAGGAAAGTTGTTCTGTCTTACCACAGAGGGCAGGACAAGAGGCAATGTGTTCAAGCTCCAGCATAGCAGATTTAAATTAAATATCAGGAAAAACTTCCTATCTCAAAGAACACAAGGACAATGGAACAGATGCCCAGGGTAGTCATGGAAGCTCCTTTAATAGAGGTTTTCCAAAGAAGTGTGGGCAGCCATCAGTCTTCGATGACTAAGACACAACGTATCCTGCTTCTTGGCAGAGGGATAGACTAGCTGACCCTTGCAGTCCCTTCTAACCCCATGGCTCTATGATTCTGTGAGGTAAAATACTAGTGTATACCCAGCATTAGTCACACACAAGTCTTTGGGCTCAATACAGAGGTACCTGTCATAACACATGGACAATTTAACATTGTTACATTGAAAATCTGAACATATAACATAATCCATATTTGGCCTGTGGAACTCCTTGCCACTGATATTATTGGAGTGAAGAGCTTAGCTGTATGGGATTCACAAATGGATTGGCCATTTTAGGTGACGCTGGTGGCACCACCATTAGTTAAGACTGTCTGACACATTCAGTAAGAAGACCTCATTTTCGGTTGTTCATGAGTTTGCCGAATTTAAGCATTTGGAGTGAAATTTCCTAAGCTGGGTGTCTGCTTCCAGCAGAATTGGTTTTTGAAAGTTTCCGGAATAACAGTCCTGTCAACTTCTCACATGAGACCAGGAGAACAGATGTCTTGCCCACATTGAAATTTTTTATGATTGTTCCAGTGAGGACCCTTAACACCGCCATGCATATCAGCAGATAAAAGTCCAGGAATAGTTCCCCAATTAACAGCCAGAGCCCTGACATGGAAGAGGAGTAGGTGACAGTCTTTGCGCATTAACACATAGCTGCTCCTGAGGACTTTAGTCAGTTCTTACTCCAATGGGAGTTTTGCATCATTGAGACCTGAGCAAAGTACGGACCATGGTCTCAGAATTTGGCCTTGTATTATACATCTACTAACACCTTTCACCATGAAGGATCCACTGTGCCATTGAAATGCAGCCACCTTGCAGCTGCAGAACATGAGCTGAGATGGGCAGGGGTGCGTAGAGGAGAGTGACATTTTGGCCCATGATACTGGAGTAAACTCATCACCTGTGTCAAGGGCCCTCGGATGTTTAATGGTTGTACAGAGTGGAAAGAACTGCAGCCTTACTCTCTATCCCATCACACACATGTTGCACTCGGTTTGTCGAGCAGGTGAGCTCCCCAGCAAGTCATTGGTACCTGTGAATTCTGAGATGGAAGTTTCAGAGTAGCAGCCGTGTTAGTCTGTATCAGCAAAAAGAACAGGAGTACTTGTGGCACCTTAGAGACTCAATAAATAAATGTGTTAGTCTCTAAGGTGCCACAAGTACTACTGTTCTTTTTGAGATGGAAGTATCTTCCCTGGGAATCCCCCTTAGGTAGCTGTACCCCACGTCTCTCTCACCCAATATCCGTAGTAACATCCCATGCCACGAGCCAACACAGAGGTTTTCTCCATTTATAGTATAGCTCTGTGCAATCCCAGTGAGGTTTGCTCAGCCTCTAGGGGAGAAGCAACATATGAATGTAAACAGGCTGGAGACAAACGTCTATGCTAATTATCCAGCTTTCAGAGTAAACAGCAACTAAGATACCATCCCGAAGGGAGGTGAGAACTCTTGCACTCTGTGCTGAGTCACTGAGGAATTGCCTGTTATGGGTATTTGTGCATATTTAAAAATTGTAGTTGATTAGGAAGAAAACTAGGGATAAGGTCTAGAGCTCCATTGGGTCTGATACCAAGAAAATGCTCAGAATGGCTGGGTAGATAGTAGTCAGACAGATCTGGAGAGACAACTGAGAGGAACACAAACACTTTCTGGAGACACACGGGGCTTTCACTAAGGGATCAGAAATCAGTAATTCTCATCAATAACTATCATTATCCTGGGCAGTGCTTTTAATTGAAGGATCTTCAATTCACCTAGCAAAGGAAAGTCACTATGACCATATCCCCATTATACAGATAGGTAAACTGAGATACAGAGAGATGAGACATAGCGAAAGTCACACAGAGAATGACAGACAGAATCCATCACTCCTGACTTCCCTGCT
>QXTE01001124.1:0-28203 GCA_003942145.1 Platysternon megacephalum
ATCCCCAGGATCTGATTACGGGCTTGTCTAAACGAAAAGCTGGGGTGTGACTCTCCAGCACACTAGCCTGCCACGTACTATCGCTGCATGGACCCTGCTGCAGTGCACTCAACGTTCCCAAGTGCACTCTGACCTCCCCCCGTTTCAAACAGCCCTGGGCAAGGTCCACTAGGGGACTTGTAGTGCACGATAGCAGGGTCTGCCCAGCCCCTTACTGCCCGGCAACCTAGAGCGCTGCAGATTTCCACCCCAGCCGGCCACGCACTAACTCCCTGCAGGGACAAATCCCGGGAAGGATCAGATTTAAATTGAATCCACTGCAGGAAACGGCAATGCTGAGTGGGTGTGGGGATTGGGACCTGGTTTCCACTTCCAGGCTGCTCCCCCCAGTGTCTCCTGCTCTCAGAGCTTGTCTGCAGGGNCTCGTATAGACTCTTCCTGGTGCCCACTGAAGTTTCCTTTGTGCACGACGTTTGGTGCACGGTAGAACTGACACCCCGTAGTTGTGCACCACCACCCCACATGGACAAACCCGCACTCGCTCGGCAAAGACACCTACCTTCTACTGCTGCACTGGGCTGGCGCTTGCTCTCTTGCTTGATGCACACACCTGTGTGTATTACGAGGGATCTTCATGCCTCCTGCTCTGGAGCCTTCCAGGGTTTATAGAGGAAAGCTGCCTCGTGCTGCCTAAGGCGGCTGTTGGGATCTCCACTGAGGCTGCTGATAATGATCCCATTGAAAGCGCCCTCAGGAGGGAATTCAGTGCTATGTTGTTGTTAAAACAGTGTAAACATCAAGGCCACTGACTACTGAGGCCTGGTCTACACTACAGAGTTAGGTTGACGCAAGTCAGCTTACGTCAACCTAACTGTGGAAGTCTCTACACTTAAATTTTGCTCCTGCCAACGTAACTGCCCTGCTACACTGACTTAATAACACCACGAGAGGCGTAGGGTCAAGGTCCATGTAGTTAGATTGATGCAGTGTCAACGTAGAGACTGCGTTACTTATGTCGACTGTTACTGGCTTTCAGGAGCCTTACCCACAATGCCCAGCACTGACAGTACAATCGATACCAGCGCTCCTGGTGAGGCCACACACCACCAACACAAGGAGCAAAGTGTAGACACGCACAAACGATGTAATTATTGCAGCTGCTGTCTGCCGACATAAGTTAGGTTGACTTAATTTCAGTGAGAGTCAGACCTATGTCGGCATAACTACGTCGCTCAGGGGGGTGAAAAATCCACACGCCGAGCAACATAGTTACACTGACCTAAACCCCCGTGTAGACAGGGCTATGTGGACGATAGAGGGTCTCCTGTCGACATAGCTACTGCTTCTCAGGGAGGTGTGATTTTCTCAATTTTCTCACCCCACTGGATGTTACAGTTCACAATACACAGACCTCTCACTCAAGCCTGGGACCAGTCTCCTCTGTTGAAGTCTTCTGTCTCTCCAGAATTCTTGTTGCTTTCAGCATAGGTGAGGGAGGAGAAAGGCCCAAGCATGATGCCCTAGTCCCCTGTTTTATATCCTTAGTTCATGTACCTAGAAGACACTTGCCCAGACATGTCCTGGTGGGCGTTGCTGAGTCACAGTGATCAAGTAAACCCCCATTGTGGTGGACTTGTACAACTGAGTCATAGAGTTGATTAGTGGCTTGTTAACACCCACCTGCCAATAGAGGCTCTCAAACTTACAACATATTTCAGTGACAACAATACAGCAAAATCTCATAATTTCATACACACTAACGACATACATGTTTGAATAGAACAACAGGTTTCAGCAGATCATGATCTTTCTTATGATATCTTACATGGCATGCTCTGTATGGAATATCACAACCATCTTTGAACGATGAACATGGGGGTTACAGGGTGCTATTTGGAGGTACAATGTGTCACACCAGGCTCTCATGTTCTTAGGTTTTCTGGTGAAAGGACTCTGAGAATGCTCCATAATTGCCTTGCTGGTCAATGGCAGACACATATAAACCACAAAGGACTTTAAGGAGGATGGTTGGCTTTTTGCTGACTTGCTCAACCACCAAACTGGTTAGCCACAGACCCGTAGCAGTCTGGGTAGAGCAACCCACTTCTGAACTAGTAGGGCCACCCTTGTGGATGTGTTGTGTTGCTGGAGGGTCAGGGCAAGCTGCTTACAGAGTGCCAGGAATGTAGCTTTCTTCATGAGCAAGTTCTGGACCCACTGCTGGTCATTCCAGGTCTGCATGATGAGGTGGTTCCACCCGCCTGTGCTTGTGGCCCTGCTCCAGAAGCGCCAGTCTACGTAGGGGGCATCAGTGACTCCTCCGAGAGCCGTGAGCAGCATCAGCCGGTTTCAGTCTGCCACGTCTGTATCAGCCTCCTCCTCCTCCAACAGGGGTCGTCAGCAGGTCATAAAATGCTGCCGACATGTCCACCATTGCCTGAAACTGGAGTGAAATCGCAATCAAGACAAGTGCTTTGTACGCTGACTCCTCCATGTTGCTGGCTCCATCTTCCGGGAGCAGGGAGACCCAAAAGACAGATCGGCTGCGGGATGGACAGTCAAGTTTTCCCACAGGGCATCACAAACTAAAGGCTGGAGCAGCTGCAGCTGGGGCAGTGCTAGGCAACCTGGCACAGGCTGGTTTCACTTCGGTCTGCGTAACGCAGTGTTGACACCTGAGCACTGGTGTGAGGCCTGAGGCCAGAAATTATAAACCGAGGATCACTATTCAGCGTG
This sequence comes from Platysternon megacephalum, assembly GCA_003942145.1. Lineage (NCBI taxonomy): Eukaryota > Metazoa > Chordata > Testudines > Platysternidae > Platysternon > Platysternon megacephalum. The sequence goes on from QXTE01001124.1 coordinate 2,737, forward strand.
GATGCTCACACACCCTGAAACTACGGCTTCGAGTGCCACTGACCCTGGGCTTATACTGCAGTATAGGCACACCCTTACACACCTTCCACCCATTGCAAAATGACACAGTGACGGGTTCCCCTGGGGTGCCACCTGAAACTAGGGTGTAACTGAGTCCCCTGACCCACCAGCCTGGGCTCCCCCTCACACTGTACTGCTGAGACAAGCTGCAAAGCCCTCCAAGCCTGCACTTTCACCAGCACTCACACAGGTAAGGACACACCCAGCTGCAGTCACATGCAGGCTCTGACCGGCCCCTGCATGGGAAAGCACAGCTAGGGCACCTCCCAGTTCCTAAGGCACACAGCCCCTCTGGAGTATAAACCCAAAATTACACTGCCTTGTGCTACACAGAGAACTGTACAGCATAAGCTCATAAAATTCACCCCCTCCCTCAATGTGGAGAGGAATATGCAACAGCTCTCTGCCCCAGAGTTATTATTCTCACACACTGATTTAGAATAAAGCAAAAATAAGTTTATTAACTACAACAGATAGATTTTAAATGATTATAAGGGATAGCAAACAGATCAAAGCAGATTACCTAGCAAATAAACAAAAAACACAATCTAAACTTAATATACTAAATAGATTGGATAGGAATAGCAGATCCTCACTCTAAGTGATGATACAAGCAGGTTCCAGATTCTTAAGGGGCAAGTTGCACTTGCTTTACAGCTTGGAATCCCCAGGTGTTCCATTCACAGGCTAAAAATCTCTTTAGCCTGGGTCCAGCACTTCCCCCAGTTCAGTCTTTGTTCCTCAGGAATTTCTAGGAGTCTTCTTGGGTGGGGGACTCAGTGAAGAACCCAGATGATGTCACTCCCCTGCCTTATATAGCTTTTGCATATGGCGGGAACCCTTTGTTTCAAAGTTTGGTTCCCACGCCAGTCAGTGGAAAAATACTGACATCCCAAGATGGAGATCAGCACCAGGTGACCTGGTCATATGTCCCTGTACTGTCACAGCAGCCATTACTAGGAGGCTGTCTGTGGCGTCATCAGGAAGGCTCCCCAGGTGGGAGCTAAGCTTCTCCTAAGGCCTATTGTTCTCTCTAATGGCTCATTAATCTGAATGGGCCCTTCCCAGCCAGCCATCTAGACTGAGAGCATTTTGCCTCATGGGCGTTGCCCAGGAATAGCTACAGGTGAAATAGATACATAGTCAATATTCATAAATTCGAATGCAAAAACAATACATGAATACAAATAGGATAATCAGATTCAGCAAATCATAACCTTTCCAATGACCCCTCACAGATTTATCTTGCATAAAATACATCATAATTTTGATATAATAATATCATACTAATATCACTATGAAGAATATGGGGTGTAGTGTCACAGACACATAGTACAAAAAATAGGAAGACAATATAATCTTCCCAGATATAAATATACGTCGCTGTTGGGAATCCAGGGCATCAAGGAGAGAGAAACTATTTTAACAAGCTAATCCCACCCACGGGTCTCTGAGGCCAGTGCCACGTAAAACATGGCATTTTCCCAACTCAGAGAGAGCAGAGAAGTAGGTGAAACACGTAACTTAAATCTCAAATGTCACCGTGTAGCGCGCATGACAGTCAGGTTTCCAATTAAGGCAGTAGCAAGTATCGCTTTAGCCAGGAATGGGATACTGCCATCCCAAAGTTTAGTAAGCCCTCACATTCCCCAAAGAAGGTGTTAACTATCTTGCTCATGAAGCCAGACAGATTCCTTCAGTATCAGTGACTCCATCAGAATTCATTTGACCAACACATATTAAGTGATGACTTTCCTCAGGGCCTCCTGGACCTCTCTGTTTCTCAGGCTGTAGATGAGGGGGTTGACCAGGGGAGTCAGGACTGTGTAGAAGAGGGAGAAAACTTTGTTCAGGGCTCTCAGGGTGCCGGATTTCGGTAGCATGTAGACAATGATCAGGGTCCCATAGAAAAGAGCTACCACCATGAGGTGGGAGGAGCAGGTGGAAAAGGCCTTCTGCCTCCCGGTGGTGGAGGGGATTCTCAGGATGGTGCTGATGATACACACGTAGGATGTCAGGGTTAATAGAAATGGGCAAAGTGAATCAAGGGACACGAGTATAAAACTAAGCTGTGTGATCAGGCTGGTGTCGCTGCAGGAGAGTTGAATTAGTGGGGTGAAATCACAAAAGAAATGGTCAATTTCATTGGGGCCACAGAAAATTAATTGTGACATAAAAGACATCATTATTACACACACTAGAAATCCACTGATCCAAGCCCCAGCTGCTAGCTGGAGGCACAGCCGGCCATTCATAAGGGCTGCATAGTACAGGGGTTTACATATCGCTAAATACCGATCATAAGACATCCCTGCCAGGAGATAGCATTCTGTGCATGCCAGAGAACCAAAGTAATAAAATTGTGCAAAACAGCCACTGACTGAGATGGTTCTGTCCCCAGTCAGGAGACTGGCCAGCAGCCTGGGCAGAATGGTGGAGGTGTAGCAGGTCTCCAAGCAGGACAAGTTCCCCAGGAAGAAATACATGGGGGTGTGAAGATGCTGATCAGTCACAATTAGCACAACAATGAGGATGTTCCCAGCCATCGTCGCAATGTAGATCACTAGAAACAGCAGGAAGAGAAGGGTCTGCAGCTCAGGGAGATCCCCGAATCCCAGGAGGATGAATTCTTTGATGACAGTTCGATTGTCCTCTTCTGTTTTCTCTATGAGGTGCATCTAGGTCAAAATAAAAGTATTAAAACTCAGAGGTGGGACTTTCATAGGCACAAGCAGGTGGCACCAAAATCCCACCCATTAAAGCACATGGAGAAGGACAGATATTCCATGGCATTTAGGGACCCAAAGTTGCAGATAGGCACCTAGTGGGATTTTCAAAATTACCTACGCAACCTAGGTGCCTTAGGACAGATTTTTTAGCTATTTACGTGCTGCAGCACTCAGAATCGCAATGCCTAAACCTAAATCTCATTTTCCCAGATTCTATTGACGGTCAATGGGATTTAGACTCCTCAGTGCCCAAATCCCTTTTGAAAATGGAATTTAGGCTCCTCAATCAGTTAGGCGTTGCAACACGGAGGTCAGCAACCCCTAAATAGCTTTAGAAATCTGGGCTCGGTGCTTTGCTAAATCAGGACCTGAATTCAACCCATGCAGAGCCGCAAAGGATCTCTTGTTCCTCAACGTATGCTAGCCACTGGGTAGTTTCAGACCACACTAAAAAAGGTCTGAGGAGCTAAGCGAGAGAAAAGGATTGGCTTGGACAGGAACGATGGTGCAGCATTTCATCAGATGAATAAATCCACCAGGTCTAATTCTGATCTCCCAAACTGGTTTTTGCAATATTAACTTCTGACAGAGATCCTCCCAATTTTACAGCTGCCCAAGTAAGAGCAGAACCAGGCCATGTAATTCTGAGTACATGTAAATCCCACGTGCTTATGGGTTTTATTTTGAAATAACTGCGACTTGCTGCACTGAATATATGTACATATTATTGTTATTGTTTTCATGGGAAGTGGTGGTCCTAATTCTTTACATGGGATAGACAAAGGCGTAGGTGTGGTTGATCTACCTTGTAAACTGGAAGAACATTGCAAAGAGATGGGCCTGAACGGTGCGGGATGGACAGCTGCTGAGAGCTCTCAGCTGATATGCCAGTCAGTGGAGGAAAGGCTCTGCTGAAGAAAACTAGCAGCTACAGGGCTAGGAACATGCACAGAACTTCCACCTTACGGGAAAATCCAGAGGGACATTTTTGGAAACAACTGAGGAAAGGAGTGAGAATCCCAGGGAAAGAAGTGACTTGTCAGGGAGACAGAAAGGCACGCAAGCCCCGTCTAAAGTGCAGGGCTGGGGGAGATAAAGGCTATGGTACTGTTATGCTCACAGCATGCAAACAGTGAAGTTAGATATATACATAAAGTATTCTTTCTGGAATATTGCAAAGTAACACAACTTTATTGCTTAAAATTAAAAACCCTAATGCACAAGAACCAAAACCAGAGAGAGAAAAAGCAGGCTCCTCCCTAAGGCAGAGAGACACAACTCACCCCACTTTTCTCTAGGCTGGCTCTTTCCATACTGACTGCTGAAAGACACTGACCTCATGCTTCTCTACCGACCCCCCTGGTCTGCAAGCAGGACCAGGAGAACCCTTGAGAATTTCAAGTGATAATGTATCATTTGAACACAGTTTTGAATGTACCATAGGTGCATTAGAAAGAGAGAGAAAGATATAGGCAAAGAGAGAGACAGACAGACAGACAGGCACTGAGAAACACATGCAGACAGACAGAGAGACATCAGACAGATAGAGGGAGATGTGTGAAACACCTCTATTTAACATTAGATCTGACTGGGATTTTTTTTCTTCCCAGAAATTTTTGACTTTTTGTGAAAAGAATTGTGGCCAAAAACTGAAAATTTTCCATGAAAATTACAGAGCAGCTGATTTGGCTTGCCACGGTCAAAAATTGGCTACACAGGAAACAATTCTCATCCAGTCACTACATCTCAGTCATAGCATAAAAAGGGGCTTGGAAAAGCAAGTGCAAAATTTCACAGAGAGGAATCAAATGCAGGCAATCAAAGAAACTCTGACACACCATGTCTGGGACAGGATAGAATGGGAAATGCTCAGAAACCGAGAGAGACAGACCGACACCTAGTAGAACACTGGAAGGCCTGCATTTCTTCATCAGCCTTCACTCAGTGGAAATTCCCATCCCCCCAGAACAATGGAAGTGTGTTGGTTACAGACTGAGTAAAAAGTGAATAAAGCCCCCAGAATTTTCCTCAATAATGATATTTACTAGATCTGGCTGGAAGTCTTCCCCCATGCCCGCATGCGAACAGTCAACTTTTCATCAAAAACCTGAAAACTGAAAAATGTGGGCTGAAAGTTACTGAAAACCAGAATTCCACCACAAACCAAAATATGTTAGGGTTTTCGGAAGATCTTTTTTTAAATGGAGGAAAACAGACCCTTTCCATGAAAACCTAAATAAAAAAAAAAGTTCAAGGTGCTGGAAAATGTCCACCCAGCCCTAACGCTTACCTTCAGTGGTGCGTGTGAAGGAATGACTAACGTAGTGGGGTGCGAGGAGTGACCAGTGTATCAATGGTGGCTGGTTTGGGGAATCATGATGCAGGTTCCACCATCAATCACTCTCCTGTCTTCATTTTCTTTATGCACTTTCACTCTCTCTGTAAAGACCCGTCTGTTTTCTTGATGGGATGGACTGGTCCTGCTACCCTGCTCATTCCATTGTGCAAAACCTTCATTACCCTTTCTCTGGTGACTGTGGGCTTTATAGAAGAAAGCTGCCTCTCCTGCGTGCTGCTAGCAGAGGAATCACCCTGGAGATTGCTTGTGTTGATCATATCTAAATTAATGTGATGGGGGGAATTGTTCATATTTTGCATTTCCAAACAGGGCGCTTAACCAGACCAAAGCAAACAACATTCTAACACGACTGAGCATTGCACGCAGTGATTATTGCATCAAGACCACATCTTCAGGTTCAACTCACTTACTGGACTCACCCAACTATTCGAGATAGCTGACTGGTGTGGAGAAAGTAAATAAGGAAGTGTTATTTACTCCTTTTCAAAACACAAGAACTAGGGGTCACCAAATTAAATTAATAGGCAGCAGATTTAAAATGAATAAAAGGAAGTATTTTTTCACACAACACACAGTCAACCTGTGGAACTCCTTGCCAGAGGATGTTGTGAAGGCCGACACTATAATGGGGTTTAAAAAAGAACTAGATAGATTCATGGAGGATAGCTCCACCAATGGCTATTAGCCAGGATGGGCAGGGGTGGTGTCCCTAGCCTTTGTTTACCAGAAGTTGGGAATGAGCAACAGGGGATGGATCACTTGATGATTACCTGTTCTGTTCATTCCCTTTGGGGCACCTGGCATTGGCCACTCTCGGAAGACAGGATACTGGGCTAGATGGACCTTTGGTCTGACCCAGTATGGATGCTCTTATGTTCTTATGAGATCTAGGCTGGGATTTTCCGTACAGCCTAAGTCCTACTGCATTTCAGTGAGAGTCAGACCTATGTCAGCATTGTGACGGGTTGGGTCACAGAGACCCCCTTGGGACTGCCATCTGATGTGCTGAGACTACCTCTGAGCCCGTTTTCCCTGACAGCTTTGGACTTCAGTATCCTGTCTTGTTGAGCCAGACATTCTTGCATGCTGCAAACACAGACCCAGGTCTGAACCACGTCCCCCAAAAGCTGCACTTAGCAGGAACTCCTGTTCCAGCACCCAGACACCCAGTTCCCAATGGGATCCAAATCCCAAACAAATCCATTTTACTTTGCATAAAGCTTATACAGGGTAAACTCATAAATTGTTCCCCCTCTATAACCAGGGGTTTGGCGCGGAGCCCGGAGCTGGAGCACGGAGCAGCTCCGGAGCAGTGGAGCTGCAGGTTTTTGCCTGGAGCTGGAGCGGAGCCAGAGCACAGCTCCAAAGCCCTGTCTATAACACTGATAGAGAGATATGCACAGCTGTTTGCTCTCCCAGGTACTGATTACTTACTCTGGGTTAATTAATAAGCAAAAAGTGATTTTATTAATTATAAAAATTAGGATTTAAGTGGTTTCAAGTAATAACAGACAGAACAAAGTAAATTACCAAGCAAAATAAAACAAAAACACGCAACTCTAAGCGTAATACAGTAGGAAACTAAATGCAGGTAAATCTCACCCTCAGAGATGTTCCAATAAGCTTCTTTCCTAGTTAAAAAGTCTCCCTGGCTAGGTAAAAGAAAGGGAGTGGGCACCTGACCAAAAGACCCAATAGGACAGCTAGAACTTTTTAAAATTGGAAAAAAAGCTTTCCCTTTGTGTGCTGTTGTTGTTTTCCGGAGAGCGGAGACACAGAGCAGCAATGCTGTAAGCAGCTTTCAAACCAGGTATGAAAAAGCATCAGTTCATACCTCGAACCACTTATTTAACAACCCAGATATGTAAGTAGATCAGGAATGTTTAGAAAGATGCAATTAGGTTTATTGCTGTTTATTTCTTATTGGCTTGCGGACTCCTCTGTGCTATCCCCAAATTCTTTTTGTTTTGCCTGTAACCTTTAAGCTGGACCTCAAGACGGTTGTTCTTGATGTTTAATTTTTGTAAGTGGGTTTTTTTAATCTAGCAAAAGCCTAAGAGGTTTGTGCATATGATGTTTAATTCACTGGGGGCAACAGCTAATTTCCTTTGTTTTCTTTCTCAGCTCTTCCCCGCCGGGGGAGGAGGGGGAATGAAAGGGCTTGAGGGTACCCTATAGGGAGGAATTCCCAAGTGCGCCTTCCTGGGTCCCAAGGAGTTTTTTTGCACTTGGTGGTGGCAGCATCTCCCCATCCAAGGTCAGAGAGAAACTGTGACCTTGGGAGCTTAATACCAGCCTGGAGTGGCCAGTATTAATTTTTAGAATCCTTGCGGGCCCCCACGTTCTACACTCGAAGTGCCAGAGTGGGGAATCAGCCTTGACATGGTGACAGAGCGGTGAGATCATTTTGCACCAGAAGCAAAGACCTCGGGATTTTAAAAGGACACATTTTTCCTTTTGGCTGCTTGAAAGCAAGGGAGGTTTTTTTCCCTCTTTTCTTTGCTGCCTAAGAGGGAACAGGCATGCAAAGGGTTCAACCTGCAAAGCCAGGGAGTCGAACAGGCAGGAGTTTTTTTTCTATCTTCGTGGCAACGGAATAGATAGGCTAGAGTAGGGCAGCCCTGTGCATGAGGTTGAGGTCGGGCACCGAAACCCTAGAGAAACCAGTCTTCCCAAAGTGGCGCGCGATGGAGAAGACAGACCCAGATCAAGCCCAGAGATCCAGCTCCATGACAGAAATGCAGGGAGGGGGTGGTGGACCGGGAACTCCCCAGGAGGGAAGAGTCAGCCCTCCCCAACCTGAGATCCAGATGCCAGGATGAAGTTCTAACTGAGGCAGAAAGGAATTTCTTCCTAGAGATGAAGCACTTGGAAGCGGAGGACAAGCATTTGGAGGCGGAAGCGGAGGAGAAGAGAGAGGTGAAGCACTTGGAAATGAAGCGCTTGAAGGCGGAAGTGGAGGCAAAGCACTTGGAAAAGGAGATGAAGCGCTTAGAGCTGGAAAGGGCTAAGCTGGATCAATCAGGTAGCCCTAACAATCCTTCTCCAGGTACCGCTCCTGTCACGTTATTGATTTGAACTGGGACCATATAGAACATGGTTGCAACCAAAGTCCTGTAGTGGCACCAAATCTTGTATAAAAGGAGGTCAAATAGGGTGTCTAAGACAAGGTTATGGTTTGCTGGTTATGATTATGCTATCTGTATGCATATATAATTTTTGTATTTAAAGTTATAAGTATTGGCTCTATACTGTCTGTATTTCAAAATTATGCTGTGCTTCTGGGTGACACCCCAGACAAGTTGGTGTCAGCTCTGCCTAGCCTGCTTGATGGCCCATTAAGGACCATCAGCTATACAATTGACCCATTGAGAGAAGGCAAATACGCCTTGTAACTCAGCAAAGTATACAGGAACTTGCCCATGTGACTCCAGACTCCATTTTGCTGTAATTTTCCACAGTAAGAACAAAGAGGTGTTCTTACGCTTGGAAAGGACTATAAAAGGCTGATGCCTCATCTCCATCTTGTCTTCAATCCTGCTTCTTACATCTGGAGGGACTTTGCTACAAACTGAAGCTCTGAACAAAGGACTGATGACCCATTCCAGCTGTGGATGTACTCCAGAGACTTGATTTGAACCTGCAGTTTATTCCATCACTGCTACAAGCCTGAACCAAGACTTTGCCATTACTGTATGTAATTGATTCCATTTAACCAATTATAGCTCTCATCTATATCTTTTTCCTTTTATGAATAAACCTTTAGATTCTAGATTCTAAAGGATTGGCAACAGCGTGATTTGTGGGTAAGATCTGATTTGTATATTGACCTGGGTCTGGGGCTTGGTCCTTTGGGATCAGGAGAACCTTTTTTCTTTTACCGGGGTATTGGTTTTCATAACCATTTGTCCCCATAACGAATGGCACTGGTGGTGATACTGGGAAACTGGAGTGTCTAAGGGAATTGCTTGTGTGACTTGTGGTTAGCCAGTGGGATGAGACCAAAGTCCTCTTTGTCTGGCTGGTTTGGTTTGCCTTAGAGGCGGAAAAACCCCAGCCTTGGGCTGTAACTGCCCTGTTTTAAGCAATTTGTCCTGAATTGGCACTCTCAGTTGGGTCCCGCCAGAACCAGCATCGTTACAGCTCCCTATTCCAAAAAATTCCCCACATACAAGGTAGGCAATGATACAGAGGTCTTCATAGAAAATTTTAAAAGGGCCTGCCTTGGGTTCAACATCCCTCCAGACCAGTATATGGTGGAGCTAAGGCCACAACTCAGTGGACCCTTAGCAGAGGCGGCAGCTGAAATGCCTAAAGGACACATGAACGAGTATGAACTTTTTAAACACAAGGCCAGAATTAGGATGGGACTAACCCCTGAGCATGCCCGTCGGTGATTCAGAGCCCTAAGGTGGAAACCAGACATGGCATTTTCCCGACACGCCTATCACATTGTAAAAAATTGGGATACCTGGATATCAGGAGCAAATGTTAAATTTCTGGAAGATCTGTCTCTCCTAATACAAACGGAGCAGTTCTTAGAGGGTGTTCCTGAGGACATAGAAAGGTACATCCTAGATGGGAAGCCCAAAACTGTAATCACTAGTAAACTGTAAGTGAATGGATGATAAGCTGGTCGATGGTGCTCAAGAATATGTATCATTGTTTTTGTAGGACCAATTAAAATTATTGTTGCACACTGCAAATTGGCTTCCTTCATTCAGTTCTTTATTTGGAGTTCTTAAAAATCCCCATCTTAGTCCCATTGGAGACTCCCGGCCAATCTGTAAGGTTTATGATTTATTTCTTGTTCGTAGTCGCACTGCTCTGTGCTTGCTTATTTCCAGAAAGCAGAGAATCCTAGATTCCTAGAAGTGTAGGACTAGAAAGGACCTCAAGAGGTCATCTGCACTCAAGGCAGGACCACTGGTGAGCTGGAGCCGGTTCGCACCGGTTCGCGGTAACCGGTTGTTAAATTTAGAAGCACTTTCAGAACCGATTGTCCCGCGCGGGACAACTGGTTCTAAAAGGGCTTTTAAATTTAACAACCGGTAAAGCTCCGGCAGCTCTCCACCCTGCCCCCCGCCCCAGCTCACCTCCGCCTCCTCCCCTGAACGCTCCACCCGTCTTCTCCTCCCCCTCCCCTGCTTCCCGCGAATCAGCTGTTCACGCGGGAAGCCTGGGAGGGCTGAGAAGCAAGCGGCAGCTTTGCACCTGTGAGCTGGGGCGAGGGGGCGCGAGGAGGGTTCCAGGGAGGCGCTGCACAGCAGCACGGCACGGTCGAGCGGCTCCAGCCCGACCCCGGCCCGGCCCCGGCCGAGCGGCTCCAGCCGACCTGATCTGGCTCCGGCCCCGGCCCCGCAGCTCCGGCCCAGCAGCTCCAGCCCAGCGGCTCCGGCCCTGGCCGACCTGCCCCGGCCCCGACCCCGGCCGACCGGCTCCGGCCCGGACCCGGACAAGCGGCGCAGCTGTAGTGCCGCCAGCCACATCCAGGCAGCGCGGTAAGGGAGCAGGGAGCAGGGAGGGGGTGTTGGATAGAGGGATGGGGAGTTCGGGGTGGTGCTGGGGGGGTGGATAGGGGTCGGGGCGGTCAGAGGGCAGGGACCAGGGGGATTGAATGGGGGCAAGGATCCTGGGGGGCAGTCAGGAAGGAGCAGGGGTTGGATGGGGCGGTGGGGGGCAGTCAGGGGCAGGGGTTCCAGGGGCAGTCAGGGGACAGAGAGAAGGGGTGGTTGGATGGGGCAGGGGTCCCGGGGGGGCCATCAGGAATGAGAGGAGGGGTTGGATGGGGCGGTGGGGGGCAGTCAGGAGACAGGGAAGGGGGGTGGATGAGGCAGGTGTCCCGGTGGGGCGTCAAGGAACGCAGGCGGTTGGATGGGGCAGGGGTCCCGGGGAGCAGGGGCGGACCATGACCCCCTCGTGGGGTGAGGAGGAAGGAACCGGTTGTTAAGATTTTGGCAGCTCATCACTGGGCAGGACTAAGTACTATCTAGATCATCCCTGACAGGTGTTTGTCTAACCTGTTCTTAAAACCCCCAATGATGGAGGTTCCATAACCCCCTAAGCAATTTGTTCCAGTGCTTAACCACCCAGATAGGAAGTTTTTCCTAATGTTCAACCTTGCTGCAATTTAAGCCCATTCCTTCTCGTCCTATCCTCGGTGTTTAAGGAGAACAATTTTTCTTCCTCCTCCTTGTAACAACCTTTTATGTACTTGAAAACTGTTATCATGTCCCCTCTCAGTCTTCTCTTCTCCAGACTAAACAACCCCAATTTCTTCAATCTTCTCTCATAGGTCATGTTTTCTAGACCTTTCATCATTTTTGTTGCTCTTCTCTGGGCTTTCTCCAGTTTGTCCCCATCTTTCCTGAAATGTGACGCCCAGGACTGGCACAATACTCCAGCTGAGGCCTTATCAGCGCGGCGTAGAGCGGAAGAATTACACTTCTCGTGTCTTGCTTACAACACTCCTGCTAATACATCCCAGAATGATGTTTGCTTTTTTGCTACAGTGTTACACTGTTGACTCATATTTACTTTGTGTGATCCACTATGACCCCCAGATCCCTTTCCACAGTACTCCTTCCTAGACAGTCATTTCCCATTTTGTATGTGTGCAATTGATTGTTCCCTCCTACGTGGATACTTTGCATTTGTCCTTATTGAATTTCATCCTATTTACTTCAGACCATTTCTTATTTGTTCAGATCATTTTGAATTTTATTCCTATCCTCCAAAGCACTTGCAACCCCTCCCAGCATGGGAGAAGGAACGGTCTGTGCCCCAAGGAGATCAACATGGTTTACACGGTGCCCCTTTCTACTCAGATGTGCAAGGACAGGAGAAAGAGGCGGCCCTGAACTCCCAACCCTGCCCCTCCCCCCATGCACACACCTTCTCTCCACCCTGCAATAGTCACACTTCTCCATTAACCCACTCTTCCGGAGGGTGTGGGGTGGAAACTCAGGGATTCATAGCTTTTAAGGTAAAAAAAGTCCATTCTGATCATTTTAGTCAGAGCTGCTGCCCAGCAAAGGGCAGATCAGGCCAGCCAGGGATTGGTGATTTGCTGTGGGGCTCCTCTCAGTGAGTGGGGGCTGAGCCATCCAACCACCCTAAGGGGACAAGGAGGAGGAGGTTTAAGGAGGGGAAAGGTCCCCAGCCCCACATACAGTGAAGGCAGGGTGCTGGTGCCAGGGTAAAAGTGTGAGGGGCCCTGTGTTTGGGGGGGGTGTTTCTGGGTGAGCCCCAGGGGATGGGAGCGATGGAAGAAGGGAGAGGGGTTTGGTGCAGCCAGGAGTTGGGGGTATTTGGGCTGATGTGTAGGGTAGATGGACCTGGGTGTTGGGGGCTGCAGAAGGGCCCTGGGGGGACTAAGGGGTGGTGGTAGGGGGCTGGGGTGAAGATAGAGGGAGGCTGTGCGGAGGAAAGTGGTTTGGGGTTGGTGGAGGATGGGGGTGTAGGGGTAATTTTAAGGGTTTATTGGGGAATGGGGCTGGGGAGGCGGTGACCGGCAGCAGGGGAAGGTCTGGGTGCAGGGGTTTGCGGGGAGGCAACTGGCAGGGTGATGTTTCCTGGGGGCATTTATCTGGGGGGTTGTGCCACGGGGGTGGGTTTATGTGGGGAGAGGGGCGTTGGTGGAGTGGGGAGGTAGGATGGGTGGGGAGTGTTGCAGGAGGAGGTTTTGTGGGGTTTGGGTTTCAATCCCAGGAAGGATTGGACCTGCTTCTTTGACTTCGGGACAGGCCAATTTTGGATAGCATTTACTTTAGCTTGTAGGGGGTTAATAGTTCCTTGACCCACCTGGTGTCCAAGGTAAGTCACTCTGTTTAGGCCTATCTGACATTTTTTGGCCTTAACGGTTAATCCTGCCTCCCTTATGCACTGGAAGACAGCTTGGAGGTGCTCCAGGTGTTCTGCCCATGAATCTGAGAATATGGCCACATCATTAAGGTAGGCGACTGCAAATTCCCTAAATCCAGCCAGAAGTTTATCTACCAGTCTTTGGAAGGTGGCGAGTGCATTTTGCAGTCTGAAAGGGAGCACATTAAATTCATACAGCCCTACATGGGTGATGAAGGCTGACCTTTTTTTGGTGGGGTAATCTAGCGGCACTTGCCAGTACCCCTTAGTTAAGTCTAAGGTGGAGATGAACTGGGCACATCCCAGTTTCTCCAATAGCTCATCTGTGCGTGGCATTGGATAGTTTTCTGGGCGAATTAAGGCATTTAGCTTATGGTAGTCCACACAAAAGCCGATTTTGCCATCTGGTTTGGGAACCAGAACCACCGGAGAGGTGGATTACACTCATCTGTAACATGTCCTTGATCTCCCTTTTTATTGAGGTTTTGGCTTGAGGAGCCATCCAGTAGGGTTGGGCTCTAATTGAGCAAGGATCACCTGTGTCAATGGAGTGCTACACCCTTTCTGTCTGTCCTGGGGTAGCTGAAAACATGGGCACGAAGCTGGTGCACAGCTCCTGGATTTGCTGTTGCTGCTTACACCCAAGGGTGATGGAGAGGCTCACCTCTTCTACATCACCGTTGCTTTTTCCTCCATAGTAGACTCCTTCAGGGCACTCAGTGTCATTTCTCTCCTGGGCTGTAAACTGGAGAAACTTGAATTCTCGGGAATAAAAGGGCTTTAGAGAATTAACATGGTATACTTTAGGTTTTAGGGTAGGGTCTGGGAACGCTATGAGGTAATTAACAGCTCCCAGGAGCTCTCGGACCATAAATAGGCCCTCCCACAACGCTTCCATCTTATTGGCCTGGAGCGCTTTCAGGACCATGACTTGGTCACCTACTCTGAAGGAATACTCTCTGGCATGTTTATCATACCAGGCCTTTTGCTCCTGTTGAGCATCCGGTAGGTCTTTTCGAGGAAGGGCTAGAGAGTCTTTGAGAGTGTTTTGCAGGTTGGGGTTACAAAGTCCAAAATGTTAGTTCCTGGAGAAGATGTAACCCCCTCCCATTGCTGCTTCACCAACTGTAATGGCCCCTTAACTTCGTGGCCATAAACGAGTTCAAAGGAGCCAAAGAGGCCCATGAGCTCAGCAAGTCTTTCTCGGAAGGTCAGGACATACTCCACCACTGATTCTCCATCGGTAGTGGCCTTCCCCTCCCATTCATCTCTCATCAGATCTAGGGGCCCCCTTACCCTCCTGCCATATAGCAGTTCAAAAGGTGAAAACCCAGTAGACTCCTGGGGTACTTCCCTGTACGCGAACAGCAGGTGAGGTAAGTACTTGTCCCCATCCTGCGGGTGCTGGTTCATAAAGGTTTTCAGCAGCATCTTTAACGTTCCATTGAACCTCTCCACCAGCCCATTGAACTGGGGGTGGTATGCTGAGGCCCAGTTGTGCCGGACCCCACATTTCTCCCACAAGCACCGGAGCAGGGCCGACATGAGGTTGGACCCTTGGTCTGTCAAGACTTCCTTGGGAAACCCCACTCGGCTGAAAATGGTTAGCAGCGCATCTGCCACGGTGTCTGCTTCAATGGAAGATAAGGGCACTGCCTCGAGGTAGCAGGTGGAGAAATCTATCACCACCAGAATTTATTTCTTCCCCAACTGGGTTGTCTTGCTGAGAGGTCCCATTATGTCCATGGCCACCTTCTGGAAAGGCTCCTCTATGATGGGCAAAGGTCTCAAAGCCGCTTTCCCCTTGTCCCGGGCCTTCCCCACCCTCTGACAGGGGTCACAGGATTGGCAGTATTGTTGGACAGTAGTAAAGACTCCAGGCCAGTAAAAGTTCTGTAGCAGCCTTTGCCTGGTGCGTCGGATCCCCTGGTGCCCTGCGAGAGGGATGTCATGGGCCAGGTACAGTAGCTTGTGGCGATACTTCTGGGGGACCACCAGCTGCCTCCTGCTCCCCCATGACTCCACTTCCCCTGGGGGAGCCCATTCTTGGTACAGGAACCCCTTCTCCCACAGGAACTTCTCCTGGAAACCTCTCCCCATGGTCTGTGCCGCTCTGAGGTCGGCCAGGTCCCTTAGCTTCCGCAAGGAGGGATCTTTCTGCAACTTGGCCTGGAACTCA
This sequence comes from Platysternon megacephalum, assembly GCA_003942145.1. Classification (NCBI taxonomy): domain Eukaryota; kingdom Metazoa; phylum Chordata; order Testudines; family Platysternidae; genus Platysternon; species Platysternon megacephalum. The sequence continues at coordinate 17,927 of QXTE01001124.1, forward strand.
GCAGCTGGGGAAGGGATGGGGACCTGCTCCCTCTCGCCGGCTGGGTCTGAGGCCGCAGCCCCTCTGAGCCGTGTCCCTAGGTGCTCCCTCCTCTCCAGGGTGGGGTCCTGCACCTCAGGTAAGGTACTCTTCCCGAGGTCAGGGAGAAGTGCCCCTCACCAGCTCTGGCTCCGGGTCATGACCAGGGCACCCTGGGGGTTGCTTGGCCAGTCCTCTAGGTACCCCCCGCATCAACACCTCAGTGGGCAAATGGTGGTGCACCCCCATGTCCTTGGGACCCTCCTTGGCCCCCCATTTCAGATGGACCCTCACCACAGGCACCTTGAATGGGGTCCTGCCCACCCCCATCAGGGTCAGGTAGATGTTGGGCACCACCCGATCTGGGGCCACCACCTCGGGTCGGGCCAGCATCACCTCCGCACCCGTATCCCAGTATCCATTGACCTTCCTCCCATCCACCTCCAGAGGAACAAGGCACTCACTCCACAGGGACATCCCCGCGCCCACCCTGTAAATGGACAACCTTGAGTCCGGAGCATCCAGCCCCCCAGAGGAGCTGGTCTGGGGCCCTCCTCCCTCCTGAGCAGTTGGAAAGCTGTCAGCCCCTCTTGCCTGGGAAGCCTGCCCCTCGTCCGGCTGGGTCCCTACCCAGTTAACCCAGTGTGGGTTCGGTCTGCTCAGTCTGTCCTTGAGCTTGGGGCACTGGGTCCGTATGTGGCCTCTCTGGCCACATTGATAGCAGCTCATGTCCCATTGGTCCCCTCGAGCCAGTTGGTTGGTCCTGACACCGGATGTTCCCCTTGGGAGGGGGTTCTCCATATTCCCCCTTTGGAAGGTCCCATGGTGGCTCTCTCTCTGCATCATGGCGGGCCTGTTCCTTTGGGACTGCTCCCTGCCACCCCTTGACTGGCTCTTCACAAACTCATCAGCCAGCTGCCCTGCGCATCGCGGGTTCTCTGGCTTTTTCTCCTCCAACCATAGCCTCAGGTTGGATGGGCACTGCTCATACAGTTGCTCCAGTATAATCAGTTTAACCAGTTCCTCCTTCGTCTGGGCCCCATCTGCCCACTTGTGGGCATATCCCTCTATGCGGATGGCCAGTTGCAGATATGAGACCTCAGGGGTTTTATACTGACTCCGGAACCTTTCCCGGTACATCTCGGGAGTCAGCCCAAACTCGTGTAGCAGGGCCTTTTTTAATAGTTCGTAGTCCCCTCTCTCCGCCCCTTCCATTCGGCTGTACATCGCCACGGCTTTGGGGTCCAGTAAGGAGGTGAGAAACCGGAGCCTGTCTGCCGGGTCAAACTATGTCCTCCCCTTCCTTACGCTGGGCCAGGAAGCGCTTATCAAAGCTCCATGACGTCCTGGGTCCCCCCTCGCTCACCACGGTGGGGGGGCTCTCTGCTCCTCAGCCTCACCAGCTCCAGTTCATGCTGACACTGTTTCTCCTTCTCCTCCAGTTCATGCTGATGCTGCTTTTCCCATTCTTCCCACTCCTCCTGCAGTTCCTGCTGCCTCAGCTCCAACTCTCTCATTTTTAGCTCCCTCTCCCATTCCAGCCGCCTCAGCTCCAGGGATGCGGAGCTCCGCCGGGAGGATCCCCTGCTGGCTGTAGGGGTCACGGTGCCCTCGATATTCACTGGGCTCCTCCCAGCCCCTCCCCTAGGCATAGGAAGGAGGGGTCTCAGGATGCCCTCAGCAGCCGGCTGACCACTCCCAGCTGGGACAGACCCTGGTGCCCACCTAGCATCATCCAGGCTGATTCCCTCAGAGACAGGGATCGGTTCCTCTGAGCGATCTCCCTCCTCCAGCTGGGCAATCAGCTGTTCTTTGGTGAGTTTCCCAATGCGCAGCCCCCTCTGCCTGCACAGCTCCCCCAGGTCGCTCTTAAGGCGCTTATTATACATCTTCCTGCTGGATTGAGCTGCAGACTCCTCCACCCCTGAGACTGCTTCTCGCTGACTCTTCAGCACACCTGGTCCCTGTCAATCCCGCTTCGTTTACTGCTCCCCAGTCACTTACTGCAGGAAGCACCGTCCACGGGGTGCAGTAGATCCCATCTCTGCCACCAGTTGTCATGGAGTTTGGGGGAGACAAGGCCCTGCACCCCCGGCTCCCTGCGATTCACCGTGACTCTCAGACAGACAGTAGAACAGAAGGTTTATTAGATGACAGGAACACAGTCCAAACCAGAGCTTGTAGGCATAAACAGGACCCCTTAGTCAGGTCCTTCTGGGGGGTAGGGAGCTTAGACCCCAACCTTGGGGTTCCCTCTGATTCCCCAGCCAGCCCAAAATTGAAAAACCCCTCCAGCAGTCTCACTCCCCCTCCCCCCGCCTCCTCCTCCAGCCTTCGTCTAGTTTCCCGGGCAAAGGTGTCACCTGGCCCAACCCCTCTCCTGGCTCAGGTTACAGGCTCAGGTATCATCCCTCAAGTAAAGTCACCCCCGGCTATCCCATCCCCAATGCAGACAGTCCCAGTAAAACTAGATGACATTCCCAGGTCAATCCGCCCCGCTCCCCACTGCGTCACACCCCCTCTTTCTCCTGTCCTTCCACATCTGAGTAGAAAGGGGCACTGTGTAAGGGGCACGCTGATCTCCTTGGAGAACAGACAATTCCTTCTCCCAAGCTGAGAGGGGTTGCAAGTGCTTTGGAGGATAGGAATAAAATTCAAAACGATCTGGACAAATGAGAAATGGTCTGAAGTAAATCGGATGAAATTCAATAAGGACAAATGCAAAGTACTCTATTTAGGAAGGAACAATCAGTTGCACACATACAGAATGGGAAATGACTGCCTAGGAAGGAGTACTGCAGAAAGGGATCTGGTGGTCATAGTGGATCACACAAGTTAAATATGAGTCAACAGTGTAACACCGTAGCAAAACAAGCAAACATCATTCTGGGATGTATTAGCAGGAGTGTTGTAAGCAAAACAAGAGAAGTAATTCTTCTGCTCTACTCCGCACTGATAAGGCCTCAGCTGGAATATTGTGCCAGTCCTGGGCGGCACATTGCAGGAAAGATGGGGACAAACTGGAGAAAGCCCAGAGAAGAGCAACAAAAATGATGAAAGGTCTATGAGGGAAGATTGAAGAAATTGGGGTCGTTTAGTCTGGAGAAGAGAAGACTGAGAGGGGACATGATAACAGTTTGCAAGTACATAAAAGGTTGTTACAAGGAGGAGGGAGAAAAAATTTTCTCCTTAAATGCCGAGGACAGGACAAGAAGCAATGGGCTTAAATTGCAGCAAGGGCGATTTAGGTTGAACATTAGGAAAACCTTCCCATCCGGGTGGTTAAGCACTGGAACAAATTGCCTAGGGCAGTTATGGAATCTTCATCATTGGGGGTTTTAAGAGCAGGTTAGACAAACACCTGCCAGGGATGGTCTTGATAATACTTAGTCCTGCCATGAGTGCAGATGACCTCTCGAGGTCCTTTCCAGTCCTACACTTCTAGGATTCTAGGATTCTCTGCTGTCTGGAAATAAGCAAGCACAGAGCAATGCGACTACAAACAAGAAATAAATCATAACCCTTGCAGATTGGCCGGGATTCTCCAATGGGACTGAGATGGGGATTGTTAAGAACTTCACATAAAGAACTGGACAAAAGAAGCCAATTTGCAGTGTGCAACAATAATTTTTATTGGTCCTACAAAAACAATGATACATATTCTTGTGCACCATCTACCAGCTCCTCGTCCATTCACGTACTGTTTACTAGAGCTGGTGAAAACTTTTTAGTCAAAGCTTATTTAAAACAAAATAGGGATTTGACTAAACAAACTTTTTCATGAAAAATGTCTGCTTCCCTCAGAGATACTGACTTTTTTTTTTGACAGAAAACGGAAAACAAACAACAAAACCATTTTTTTCAACTTCCAGCTGAAAGTTTTCAGATTTCACCTGTCAAAAAACAAAACTTATCATTTTCATGGTTTTCGGTTCTTTGATAAAAAGTCAAAAGTTTCTGCCAAAAATAACCCCCAAAATCATTTTCCAACCGTCTCTATAATTTACAAATACATTTCTGCACACGCACGTCTTTCATACAGCACTTCGGTATCAGGGGCCACGTGGACCCTGCCGCTTTGACAAGAGAAACCTGATTGACTGATCCTCATTTCAGTCAATTAATGTGAATTCTTTGTAAGCGTCACAGATCTCACTGGTCTACAATTTTTGAGAAGTCGTCTGCTTCAGAGATAAAATGTGATATTTATTATGTATTTTGATGTGCTGAATTCAAATATGAGAATTAAAACAACTGATTGGCTACTGTTTCTAAGATATTTAAGTTTTTACATTTTATGTCTATGTATATTGTGTAGATAGTAGAGTTTTAATCATAAATTGTAAACCTAGGTCTTTTCATGTGTTTATGGTTGCTTTACATGATAATATTTCACCTGTCCTGTTTATGTAACACTTTAAAAATCAGCAAAAGGGTTATATAAATAAAATTTATTATGAAACAAAAGGCAAAAAACTATTATGTACATAGTTTAGTCCTATTCAGTGTCTACTCGGCGCTTCTTGGCTTGTCTCTTGTATTCATTAAATGGAGCATCTCTTGTCACTGTCCAGCAATAGTCTGCAAGCATTGATGGGCTCCATTTGCCCTGATAGCGTTTCTCCATTGTTGCAATGTCCTGGTGAAATCGCTCGCCGTGCTCGTCGCTCACTGCTCCGCAGTTCGGTGGAAAAAAATCTAGATGAGAGTGCAAAAAATGTATCTTTAGTGACATGTTGCAACCAAGGCTTTTGTATGCCTTGAGGAGGTTTTCCACCAACAACCTGTAGTTGTGTGCCTTGTTGTTTCCGAGAAAATTTATTGCCACTAACTGGAAGGCTTTCCATGCCGTCTTTTCCTTGCCACGCAGTGCATGGTCAAATGCATCATCTCGAAGAAGTTCACGAATCTGAGGACCAACAAAGACACCTTCCTTTATCTTAGCTTCACTTAACCTTGGAAATTTTCCACGGAGGTACTTGAAAGCTGCTTGTGTTTTGTCAATGGCCTTGACAAAGTTCTTCATCAGACCCAGCTTGATGTGTAAGGGTGGTAACAAAATCTTCCTTGATTCAACAAGTGGTGGATGCTGAACACTTTTCCTCCCAGGCTCCAATGACTGTCGGAGTGGCCAATCTTTCTTGATGTAGTGGGAATCTCTTGCACGACTATCCCATTCGCAGAGAAAACAGCAGTACTTTGTGTATCCAGCCTGCAGACCAAGCAAGAGAGCAACAACCTTCAAATCGCCACAAAGCTGCCACTGATGTTGGTCATAGTTTATGCACCTCAAAAGTTGTTTCATGTTGTCATAGGTTTCCTTCATATGGACTGCATGACCAACTGGAATTGATGGCAAAACATTGCCATTATGCAGTAAAACAGCTTTAAGACTCGTCTTCGATGAATCAATGAACAGTCTCCACTCATCTGGATCGTGAACGATGTTGAGGGCTGCCATCACACCATCGATGTTGTTGCAGGCTACAAGATCACCTTCCATGAAGAAGAATGGGACAAGATCCTTTTGACGGTCACGGAACATGGAAACCCTAACATCACCTGCCAGGAGATTCCACTGCTGTAGTCTGGAGCCCAACAGCTCTGCCTTACTCTTGGGTAGTTCCAAATCCCTGACAAGGTCATTCAGTTCACCTTGTGTTATGAGGTGTGGTTCAGAGGAGGAGGATGGGAGAAAATGTGGGTCCTGTGACATTGATGGTTCAGGACCAGAAGTTTCATCCTCTTCCTCTTCCTCGTCTGACTCAAGTGAGAATGATTCTGGTGCATCAGGAACCGGCAGTCCTTCTCCGTGGGGTACTGGGCGTATAGCTGATGGAATGTTTGGATAATGCACAGTCCACTTTTTCTTCTTTGACACACCTTTCCCAACTGGAGGCACCATGCAGAAGTAACAATTGCTGGTATGATCTGTTGGCTCTCTCCAAATCATTGGCACTGCAAAAGGCATAGATTTCCTTTTCCTGTTCAACCACTGGCGAAGATTTGTTGCACAAGTGTTGCAGCATATGTGTGGGGCCCACCTCTTGTCCTGATCTCCAATTTTGCAGCCAAAATAAAGGTGATAGGCTTTCTTAACCATAGTGGTTATACTGCGCTTTTGTGATGCAAAAGTCACTTCACCACAAACATAGCAGAAGTTATCTGCACTGTTCACACAAGTACGAGGCATCTCTGCTCACTTTGGCTAAACAGAAATGTGTCCCTTTGCAAAATCAAACACTGACAAATAAGAGAGCACGACACTGTATGTTTTCTAGAGCTGATATAGGGCAATTTGTTCAGCAGAGTGATGTAAGCTTCGTTATGATTGCATTATCCATGACTTCTAGGAATAACATGATGCAATTCATATCCTGTATGACGCAATACCAGCTTCAGATTGCATCATTCATTGTTTTGCCTAAAAAGCAAGTACTGTCCAAACCCAGTCATAGATTTATTCATAGATCCAGTCAAAGATGTATTTTAGTCATTTCTGGTTTAAATTGAGATCCCTTCCCTTTATAACTCACTTATCCTCCGCCATTCCCAAGTCAAGGGTCGTATATACTGACCCAATAGCATATCTTGAAAACTAGAGCCAATCAACAATTTTAAGCATCATTTTCGTTCTCAGTGACCCAGAATTAGTAAAGTTTGACTATATTTATTTCAGAAGCATTTTGGCTGTAGAGCAGTGTCTCCTGACAGCGTTTCTCAGGGCCTCCTTGACCTCTCTGTTTCTCAGGCTGTAGATGAGCGGATTGGCCAGGGGCGTCAGGACTGTGTAGCAGACAGAGAACACTTTGTTCAGGGCTCTCAGAGTGCTGGATTTCGGTAGCATGTAGACAATCATTATGGTCCCATAAAAGATTGTCACCATGATGAGGTGAGAGGAGCAGGTGGAAAAGGCCTTTTGCCTCCCGGTGGTGGAAGGGATTCTCAGAATGGTGCTGATGACACAAACATAGGACGTCAAGGTTAATAGAAATGGGAGAACTATATTTAGGAAGGAAAATATATAAATAAACAGTGTGATCTGGCTGGTGTCACTGCATGAGAGTTTTACCATTGGGGTGAGATCACAAAAGAAGTGGTCCATTTCATTGGGACCACAGAAAATTAACTCTGACATGAGACACACTAATATAGTACAAGATAGAAATCCACTTATCCAAGACCCAGCTGCTAACTGGAGGCACAGCCGGCTGTTCATAAGGATTCCATAGTGCAGCGGTTTGCATATGGCTAAATACCGATCGTAAGACATCGCCGCCAAGAGATAACATTCTGTAGTTGCTAGAAAACCAAATAAAGCCAATTGTGTGATGCAGCCCTCCACAGAAATGGTTCTGTCCCCAGTCAGGAGACTGGCCAGCAGCCTGGGCAGGATGGTGGAGGTGTAGCAGGTCTCCAAGCAGGACAAGTTCCCCAGGAAGAAGTACATGGGGGTGTGAAGGTGCCGATCAGCCACAACTAGTGCAACGATGAGGAGGTTCCCAGCCATGGTCACAACGTAGATCACTAGAAACAACAGGAAGAGAAGACTCTGCAGCCCAGGCTGATTCCTGAATCCCAGGAGGATGAATTCTGTGATCGTCGTTTGATTTCCCTCTTCTGCTTTCTCCATGAGCTGTACTAGTAGGAAGAAAAGCACCAAACAGTGGAATAATTTCCTCTGCTATTAAACAATAGAAACTTCCCTCCATTCAATTACATGAAAGTTCAAAGAGGAAAATGAGAAAGTCACATATTGTCTTCTAGGGCCACGTAACTTGGACCTGTGAGTCTTGGTCAGGAACACAGCTATTGACACATCCGAAAACAGCAGTGATTCCTCTAATCTGGAGTCCTGTCTTAAAGAGCGGCCAATACCAGATGCTCTAGAAAAGTACTCAGCTCCCTTAAAGGCTTTTGCACAATCTCATATATGTGGGGAATGTTTTCCCCAGACAGTGGTGTTGTAGCCATGTTGGTAGCCGGATATTACAGAGACAAGCTAGGTGAGGTAACATTTTTTATTGTTCCAATAAAATTGGTCACCCACCTTGTTTCCCCAAACAGTTAATTCTTGGCCTATGTCATAAAACCTTCTATGTTTTATACTTCGTTGGTGTAACTAGACATCTGCATTCGTTGTGAGGTGATTATCAGGCCCCAATTACCGTAGTGTCTGAGCACCTCACAGTCCTTAATGTATTTATCCCCACAACGCAGCAATGAGATTCGAAAACCTTTTTGTGCCCATTGTACAGATGGAGAGCTGAGGCCCTAAGTGATTCCCCCAAAGGGCCCCAGGCCCTAACCCTAACCTTGATGGAGCTTCTCTGTTCCATTCATCAGTCCTCTCGCACATCCCCTTTTTCGTCATCTCCTCCTTAATATTAAACTCCCCCTGAGTCTTTTCTGAGGTTGGAATATTCAAAGGGATCTAAAGAAATTTGACACTATTGAAAATCAGGGGGATTTGGTCACTGGACTCCCTTGAAATTCCCAGCCCCATTAAACTCTGCCCATCCAGGCACCTGCTTCTCTGCTCCATTCCCAGCCCCATTCAGCAGGTGGGAAAAGAAGAGATGCTCTCATCCCCCTGCACTGAGACACCAGGCGCAGCACAGGAGCCTGCAGGTCAGTGCCAGCAGAACAGGGCGTGAGCATTCTCACCTCATGCTTGTGCCTGAGACACTGACCAGCAGCACAGCAGGGAAACGGCCTCTGCCCAGGGCCCTGCCCCGTACACAGAGGGAAACCCCAGCAGCCATGCACAGACTCCCCCCTCCCATCCTTGGCCACCAGAGACACGCTCTACCCCAGCTGCACTCTGCAGCCCAGCTGATGAGTGAGTGCGTCTGGGCCTGGATTCAGAGCAGCGTCATGCTCCCAGCCACGCTCTGCAGTGCCACAGGGGCAGGGAGTAGGAAGTGAGACGGAGCAGGAAATGCAGAGCTCCGGTGTGCTCCAGCTGGTCTCCTTCCCACTACGGCACCGTTTCTTCCTCCGTGAGATCCCCAGGATCTGATTACGGGCTTGTCTAAACGAAAAGCTGGGGTGTGACTCTCCAGCGCACTAGCCTGCCACGTACTATCGCTGCATGGACCCTGCTGCAGTGCACTCAACGTTCCCAAGTGCACTCTGACCTCCCCCCGTTTCAAACAGCCCTGGGCAAGGTCCACTAGGGGACTTGTAGTGCACGATAGCAGGGTCTGCGCAGCCCCTTACTGCCCGGCAACCTAGAGCGCTGCAGATTTCCACCCCAGCCGGCTACGTACTAACTCCCTGTGGGGACAAAACCCCAGGAAGATCAGATTTAAATTGAATCCGCTGCAGGAAACGGCAATGCTGAGTGGGTGTGGGGATTGGGACCTAGTTTCCATTTCCAGGCTGCTCCCCCCAGTGTCTCCTGCTCTCAGAGCTTGTCTGCAGGGTGGGGGAGTGCACTCAAGAGCAATGGGATTTCTAAAGGGCACCAGCAAGTTGCACGCGAACTGGCTCGTATAGACTCTTCCTGGTGCCCACTGAAGTTTCCTTTGTGCACGACGTTTGGTGCATTGTAGAATTGACACCCCGTAGTTGTGCACCACCACCCCACATGGACAAACCCGCACTCACTCGGCAAAGACACCTACCTTCTACTGCTGCACTGGGCTGGCGCTTGCTCTCTTGCTTGATGCACACACCTGTGTGTATTACGAGGGATCTTCATGCCTCCTGCTCTGGAGCCTTCCAGGGTTTATAGANTTGTAGAATTGACACCCCGTAGTTGTGCACCACCACCCCACATGGACAAACCCGCACTCACTCGGCAAAGACACCTACCTTCTACTGCTGCACTGGGCTGGCGCTTGCTCTCTTGCTTGATGCACACACCTGTGTGTATTACGAGGGATCTTCATGCCTCCTGCTCTGGAGCCTTCCAGGGTTTATAGAGGAAAGCTGCCTCGCGCTGGCTCAAGCGGCTGTTGGGATCTCCACTGAGGCTGCTGATAATGATCCCATTGAAAGCGCCCTCAGGAGGCCTCAGGAGGGAATTCAGTGCTATGTTGTTGTTAAAACAGTGTAAACATTGAGGCCACTGACTACCGAGGCCTGGTCTACACTACAGAGTTAGGTTGACGCAAGGCAGCTTACGTCAACCTAACCGTGGAAGTCTCTACACTTAAATTTCACTCCTGCCGACATAACTGCCCCACCACACCAACTTAATAACACCACGAGAGGCGTAGAATCAAGGTCCATGTAGTTAGATTGATGCAGTG
>QXTE01001125.1:0-25839 GCA_003942145.1 Platysternon megacephalum
CTCTGATTGAAGCTTTTCCCGCACTCAGAACACGTGTAGGGTCTCTCTCCTCTGTGGATTCTCTGATGTGTGAAAAGGTCTGAGCTCCCACTGAAGCTTTTCCCGCACTCATGGCATGTGTAGCATGTCTCTTCCAAGTTGATTATCTCGCGTGTAATAAGGTCTGAGTGGCTCCTCAAGTTTTCCTCTGGCATCTGCTGAGTCTCACAGGCTTTTGCTTTTTCTGGGAGTGCACAACTCCCGGAAACATTCCCTTTGGATTTTCCTGATAACATCCCATGTGGTTCTACTTGCTCAGCATCTTCCTGCTGGGGTTTCTCCTCGTCATTCTCACTCACCATCCCATCACCTTATGGGAGACAGAGAGAATCCAGACATAGGTCACTCTCTGTGCCGGAGAGAAAGGAAATCTCAGAGAGAGGAATCAAAAAAGGGAGGAACAAACCAAAATATGTGCAGGAGAGATCAAACCTATCAGGAGCTGATTTTCCCCAAACCCTTCCCCAGAGGAGGAAGGGATCAGTTTTGGTCCGCATCTCACAAAAACACTCAGGGGAAAGCGAGATTGGGGAGGGACCTGCTGCCAGTTGTCAGTCAGGATAGGTGGGAAGCCATGAGTGACATCTGTCTAATGATTCCACATCTGCAGGGAACAATCCTGAACTTGGAGAGCTCACAAGGTTTTTGTAGGGCATCCCAAATGTTTCCTGTATTCACGGACAGTTTTTGAGTTGTTTAACCCAGGGGTAGGCAACCTATGGCACGCGTGCAAGCTGATTTTCAGTGGCACTCACACTGCCTGGGTCCTGGCTACCGGTCCGGGAGATTCTGCATTTTAATTTAATTTTAAATGAAGCTTCTTAAACATTTTAAAAACCGTATTTACTTTACATACAGCAATAGTTTAGTTATATATTATAGACTTATAGAAAGAGACCTTCTAAAAACATTAAAATGTATTACTGGCACGCAAAACCTTAAATTAGAGTGAATAAATGAAGACTCGGCACCCCACTTCTGAAAGGTTGCTACCCCTGGTTTAACCAATTCCTCACCTGTGTAGGCAGCTCTCGGGAGCACTTCTTTCTCAGAGCCCTGGAGGTCCGGGACCCACGGCTCTTCCCCTCGTTCCAGCTGTGAGATCACATCAGGTTTGGAAACTGGAAACCCTACTCCAGGCAAAGAAAACAAGGGAGGTCAGTGGTATTTGTGGGATACTGGTCACAAAGAATATTCAATGGTTTTACCCCCAGCTCATTTTTAGTCAGTAACATCCCAAGACCAGCTTCCTTGGCTCAAAGTGGCAGGAGAGTTGTTATTACTGTAAATCATATTCATTACCTTAGTGCCTAAGGACCAACTAACAGTGGGTCCCCATAGTGCTAGGCAAAGTGCAAACAGAGAATAGTAGATGGCCCATGCCCTGAAGAATTTACGACCTAAATAGACAAGACAGACACAGAATGGGGGAAGGGGTAGAACCCACTGTTAGAATATAGATATTCAGGCCTGCCTGTAAAGCCTATACTTTAAGAACTTAGGTGTATTTTTATCACTTAGCTAGTTACCGGGGTATAAAACCAAAGATCAAAAATCACAGTCCGCCTGTGCATGGGCCTTCTCTCACTAGGATAGTCTGAGGCCTTGTTCTTAGGCTAAGGCCTTTGGCTAAGCAGCAGGGGCAGCCATAAGCTGGGAAGCGACCGGTCACATCCTCACATCCCAAACCAGTTACACTGAAATAAGGTGCTATTGGGCTGTTAGGAAGACGATCCTGTCCCGATAGTGCCCATCACCACCAGATAAAGAAACAGAGCTTAGGATGGTTAAAGAAAACTTACTTTGATAGCATCTTGTCTGGCAAGAAATCCCTTCTCAATGGTTGTGGTTGTGAAACCCTCATTTCCGTACTGTTTTATCTTTATGGCCCCCACTTTTCTATTGTTAATCTGTCTGGTTCTCTAATTGTTTCTGTCTGCTGTATAATTAATTTTCCTAGGTGTAAGTTAATTAGGGTAGTGGGATATAATTGGTTAGAGAATTGTTACAATATGTTAGGATTGGTTAGTTAAATTTCAGTAAAATGATTGGTAACGGTATAGCTGAGAATATTACTATATAAAATAGAGGGGGAAGGGAAATTGGAATCATGTTTGTTAAGGGGGGGGAACAGGAACAGGGACACAGGCAAGGCTCTGGAGCATCAGAGCTGGGAAGGGAACACTGGGGAACAGACTCTGTCGGAGTATAGATCTAAGCCCGAATGGTGTGAAGGGCTTCGGAATATGCCTGCTTGGATACTAACCCCAATAAACATCGCATTCTCTGCGCTTCAGACTTCTGGTCTTTTGCTGCTTGCTGTCTGCGTGACACGAACCAGGGAAGCAGGAGGCTCTCTAACAAAACTGACATGACCTGATAACTAAGAGGTAAGCCTTTAAGGAAGGTTTTAATACACTTTGGAACTGATCAGGGATTCCCACGAGGATTGATGAGGGGGCCATGGTAAATACACATTGAGATCCTTTTCTTGTTTTATATCCTTTCCCCATTAGGCACACAGTCATGGATCCATAGGATCTGTACAATGCCTGAGTTTTTAAACAGTCCTTGCAAAGCCTCTGGCTTCAACACTCCTATTTCAACCTGTGAGCTCTGCCAGCAGGTCCAGCTGAACGACACTCCTCTTCAGAGACTGTTCCTCATTCAATGCACACAGCAATTTTTTGCTGTGACACTGGGCAGACTTTTAAAACATAGCAGGGTTTATTAGTCAACCGAAACACAGCATTGGAAATTCCTTAGATTAGGACAGAGAAGCGAAGAAGACAATGTAGTCCATACTGGCCAATGCCCTTGAGGCATGCTGCTGTAGAAAACGCTTTGGTTTCTTTTCACTGTGACTGTCCATTTGTCTTCGCTCCGGTAGAGCTCCCTGTGTCTGCGAGCCCAGTTCTTCCTGCTCCCAAAAACATAACGAGTCCATGTACGCTTCACTCAGCCAATCTGAGATCCTCCCATGGACAGGTGACAATTATTCCCGTGTCTCTGTCGGGTATTCCATTGATGTAGGTTGGCCCCAGCCAGTCCTTAATGACCCATTCATATCACCCCATGACAACTACGTGACAAAACACCTCATGTCTCCTGCTCTTTATAATCATAGCAATACCAATCACAGAGGGAAACTGAGGTGTGTATTGGCATCATAGAAGTATCACCAAAATTCCCACCTCTGTCACACACACACACACTGCTCACACCCTTGGAGAGAAAGCAAAGCACAGGAACTGGAGGTTAGTCCAGAGAACACAGTGCAGGACAAGCTGCAATCCTCAAACCCTGGTCAAAAAGGAGAGGCATGTGGGTCCCTACCCATAGAGAGGGGCTGTCTAGAGGCCTGATACCTGACAGGGCATTCCTTGAGCAGACCATGGAGGCAGGTCAAAGGCTTCGCTACCCCAGAACTGTGACATCACAAAACCACATTTTGGGGAATTAGGAAATCTAGTGACTCAGGTGTAACGGGAGGGAGAATTAAACTCCCCCAGTGTGTGGAGAAGGCTGGGGAATTAAACAGGAGCAACAGCCTCTAATTCTTCCGGAAAAGGAGAAGGTAAGAAACAAGAACTGGGCCAGGCAACCTCAGGAGGGACAGGCTCAGAGACCCAAGGAGCCTGGAGGGAAGACAGCTTGTGGCTGCTGCAGATGGGGAGAGGGGGGACAAGACTCTCTCCAAACTCTCACTCCTGTTGACCCCGACCTGATTTTATGATCTATGACCTAGTCTCATGTCTTGTGGGCAATTTTATACTCGCTAGAGGTAAAATGTCATTATCAGAGTATTGCTTATTAGCTTGGAACATGCATGGAGGGGCAAGGAGGTGAACATAAATAAATGGGTTATTAAGCTTGCTATAGTTAAGGGGCTTATATTAGGTGGAGGCTTTGTGGGAATAGTTATGCTGAAGTCTGGGATTTACCGGAATAGGCCTGAGGAGAGAATCCCAGGTCAGATATTTTGCACCCTGATTTTGAGAGACTAACGAGGAACCACAAACAGGTGCAATACGCCACAGGATTCTGAAAGAAGGAAGTTTGGGGCGGGCTTTAGCAATTAGGTTGCTATGCAGTATCTCAGCAGTTGGACGAATTCATATATTGGAATTATTAATAAATAAGTGATGTAAATCATGAGTATTAATGTTTGATGCTTAATTATGGACTTCCCAAAGGCCACATATGGGTTGGGGCAGCTATTGACATTATTGTAATCAGAGTAAAGGAGCAGATATGGTATATCGCCATCCTATTACCATAAGGAAGCGGATAAAATACCTCTCGTAGTTACCATTATTTCATTTTTCATTGAAGCAGGGCCTCCCTTCTGATGGGTTCCCTTGTCCCTTGATCTTTGTTTCCAATGGTGTCCATAACTTGTAAGTATGCATAAGGCAAGACCCTCTTTACTATACTTATCTTACTATACTCATCGTTATGTGTATTGATCCTTGCCTATGATTTCAATTAGAACTGTCTGTATTAAATCAAGTTTCTGTGTGTTTCACCAAATTTCATTTTCTCAATTAACTGAGTAGCCATGTACAAGGGCAAGTTGTACCCCAATACGTAATCTTATAGGTGTAAAAATTGTACAGGCTACACTACCACCCTGTGACATCATCAACAAAGTGCCCATTTGTGCCTGGGTAGGGGCCCTGCTATGGGAGGGAGGAATGCAGCAAGGACTCAGGATCGGTGGCCGGGGTCGCTGTGCATAGAGATGGGGAGGTTATATGGGGGAAGTGGGTAATGAGTGGGAGAGGGAGGTCAAGAGTTAAAATAATAATATTTGGGGGGGGAAATGTATAAGGAAGTGAAACTGAACAGAAATAAAACTGGAGTGGAGGCTCTAAAGCAACAAGGCTTGGGTAGGGATTCGGGGTTAAAGGTCTGGGATCCCCCACAGCTCTAGATCCCCAAACCTCTCCTCCCTCCCACTGACCCATCCAGCCCACGTCCTCGGTGCCCTGCCTCCAGACTCCTCTCCCCTTCTTCCCGTTACTCTCAGCCATCACCACCTCCCAGCACCTTGGGAGCTTCTTGTGGTCCCTCCTCGTCTTGCACTACCTCCTCCCTCCCTACTGTTTCTTAGCTCTAATCCTGCACACACCCTCCCCATGTCCTGGCACCCCAGAATTAGCTACTCGACCCCTTCTCCTCCCCTCCCATGGCTCTATTCTCCCTTCACCCGTAGGGTCCTGAATGGCAACATTATACACTCTCCTATCAAAAGAGGAGCTCATCTGACTGTCACACAAGCCATGCATGAGTCATACACCTATTTACTTAATTTAGAATTCTACAGGCGGCATATTTTCCTCTTAAAATGAGGAAAAGGCATGAAAGCTCTAGTTATTCATGTATCCAATAAGGATACATTAAATGCAATTTTAAAATGACTGACGGCACCAAAAAGGCACATGTCCAAATATTATTCTAGTGGGTGGGAGATAAACTAAATAAATGGGGGCAAAGAAACTTGTCAAAACTTGTATGACGAATAAAGGCATAAAGTTATTACTACTCAGGTTCTTTAGAGACCCCGCAGCTTCTAATAACCAAAGGGACAGGACTCCTTACCCAGCAAGACCACCGTCTCATAGTTCTCCTGCATGACATTCCTGTAGAGGTCTCTCTGAGTGAGGTCCAGCAGAGCCCGCTCTTCCCTGGTGAAATACACAGCAACTTCCTCGAAAGTCACCGGCCCCTGAAAGAGCAAGAGTCCAACACTCAGTACCTGCTGCCCCAGTCACAACCCCACTATTCATGGAACAGCAGCACTAGATAAATGGAAGCTTTGGGAGGCACATGTTAACAGAGTCCCACCCCACACCTTGCTTCGAAGAGCCAGGAGGCATCAGAGGGTAGAAAGAGAGAAACTTGTGTCTCCCAGCTGACAGATGGAGGCAGGGTCTTCACATTTATCACATACCTACTAGCCAGAGCTTGATATAGGAGATGAGGCTGTCTCTGGACCCTGCTGGTGGCTCCCTGGTAGGAATCCCAACACTCTCCAAATAAAATATATGGAAGAAAGGGGAAGTCAATAGTAAAGAATATAAGTTAGAAGGTCAGAACTGTAGAAAATTGGTAAGGGAAGCTACCAGTAATCAATGACCAATCAATGAAAATAAGAAGGAAGTTTTTAAAAGTATATTAATCCTAACAATGGTAGTGGTAAATTACTATACAGAAATGGCAGAATTATCAAAAATAATGCAGAAGAGGTAAAAGTGTTCAATAAATATTTCTCTCCTGGATTTGGAGAAAAACAGATGATGTACTCATATCATAAGATGTTGACGACAACACTTTCCATTCCAACAGGACCTCACGAGGACATTAAACAGCAGCTATTAAAGTTAGACATGTTTAAATCAGTGGGTCCAGATAACTTGTATCCAAGACTTTTAAAAGACCTGGTGGAGGAGTGTGGTGGACTATTAATGTTGATTTTAATTAGGACTTGGAACACTGGGGAAATTCCAGAAGACTGGAATCAAGCTAATGCTGTGCCAATATTTAAAAAGTGTAAAAGAGATGACCCAACTAATTACAAGAGTGTCAGTCTGACATCAATACTGCGCAAGATAATGGAGCAGCCGATACTGGAGTTCATTAATAAAGAATTAAAGGAGGGTAATATAATTAGTACCCATTATCAAAGGTTTAGAAAAAATAGATCCTATCAAACTAACTGGATATCCTTATTGGAGGAGATGAAAAGTTTGGTTGCAGCTAATAGTATTGATGTAATATACCTAGACTTCTGTAAGGCATACGACTTGGTTCACCACAATATTTTGACTAAAAAACTAGAATGATACAAAATAAACACGGCATACATTAAATAGATTAAAAACTGGGATTGTAAATGGGGAACCATGGGCAAGTGGATTTATTTCTAGCGGGTTCCCGCAAGGATTGGTTCTTGGCCCTGTGCTATTTCACATTCTTATCAATGACGTAGAAGAGAATATAAAATCATCACTGATGAAGTTTGCAGTTGCCACAATGATTGGGGGTGGTGGTAACTAATGAAGTGTCAGTAGATTCAGGCTCCAGCACTGGGAGTCTGGGAAGTTTTCCCAGCCCTTGTTGGAGGGCTATTTCCTGTTCCACAATGAGGGGATGTTCCATTCCCAATCCCTGTGCCTTGAAATTAGGCCCTATCTGACACTACACCCCATATTCAGTATAGTGGTATGATTATAATATTATTAGGACATAATTATGATGCATTTTGTGCAAGATGCGTCATGTGTGGTGTCATTGGAAAAGTTATGATCTGCTGAATAGGATTATCCTATTTGTGTGCGTGGATCATGTTTGTATCTGAAGTTATGGATATTGACTATGTATCTGTATTCGAAATGTGCTTACTTTGGGTAACACCCACAACTAGTCTTTCAGGTACAACAATGAAGAAGCCAGACAGTGCTGATGGCTCATCAACAAAGACAATGGACCATGCAAGAGCTTAGCACTCAGCANTCTTTCAGGTACAACAATGAAGAAGCCAGACAGCACTGATGGCTCATCAACAAAGACAATGGACCATGCAAGAGCTTAGCACTCAGCAGGACATGCTAGGACATGTGACCAGACCACATGACACTGAACTCCATTTTGGTACCTGTATTTTTCCACAAACTGGACTGGGAACTCAGTTTGAAACAAAGGGGTCCCGCCATATGGAAAAGGTACATAAGGTGAGGTGTGACATCATCTCTTGGCCTCATTCCCCACACAAGAGAACTCCTGGAAACACCTGAGGAACAAAGACTGAACTGGGGGAAGTGCTGGTCCCAGGGTACAGGGATTTCTAGCTTGTGTATGGAAACTTGGTGGACTCCTTGTATCATCAGTCAGGGTGAGAAATTGCTAATTCAAATTCTATCCATCTAGTATGTTAGCAAATAAACAAAAATGCAAACTAAGCCTAAGTAATCTGCTTGCTATCACTTATAATCACTTAAAATCTATCTTTCTGTAGTTAATAAACTTGTTTGATGCTTTATCTTAACCAGTGTATTTTGAGTGAAGTGTCTGGGGAAAATCTCAGCTTGGTTAGCCCAAGCTTGTTGTGCATATCTTTCCCATATCGAGGGGAAGGCGAACTATATTAATGAGCTTACATTATACAGATCACTGTGCACTATAAGATGGTATAATTCTGGATTTATACTACAGCAGGTATACAAGGTTGGGGAACTGGGAAATTGGCTGTTGTCTTCTAGCTGCCCTTGAGTGGCTTAGGTAAAGCACTCAGGTAGCTAAGTTGGGTGTATGGCGCCACCTGCTGTCGTGTTGGGTGATAACAGGGCCTGGAGAGGCTGGCTGAATCTCCAGGAAAGCAGTGTGAGAAGGGCCAGCTCAGCTTGAGGGTTAGAGGACACAGTGGTTCCCAGAAGCCCCCCAGACTGCACCCCAGGGGTGACAACCCATCACACCCTAGATTACACATATCTCAGCAGGCTTGTCACATCCTGTCCCCTCCCTTTCTCCACCCTAGATATTTCCTGCCTCCCACCACCTCCAGCAGCTCCCCCCTCCGTTACTCTTTACTCTTCCTCCAAGCAGAACCCATCACCAGCTCCCTGATATTCCCTTACCTGAGCCAGCTCCATTGCAGCCATTTCCTTCCCCCGGGTGGATCTGGAGTGAAAACTGGACGTTATTCTGTAGCCTGCCAGGGCGAGAAGGGCAATGGGAGAGAATTCAGATGGGGCTTTTGTCCATTCCACAAGCCGATTCCCCCCAGGATTTTTCCCTGCTAATGGACATTCTAGGTTCTGCCACACTGTGAAGCACAGAGTGACCTTATTCCAGCACAGGCCTAGCCCCCTCCCACCAGGGTGTAACCCTGTGAGACATGGTGAACCCCTCCCAGTAGCAGAGTCTCTCTGTTACACTTATCAAGTTTGTGGACGATACCAAGCTGGGAGGGTTGCAAGTGCTTTGGAAAATAATCTGGACAAACTGGAGGAATGGTCTGAAGTAAATAGGATGAAATTCAATAAGGACAAATGCAAAGTACTCCACTTAGGAAGGAACAATCAGTTGCACACATACAAAATGGGAAATGAGTGCCTAGGAAGGAGTACTGTGGAAAGGGATCTGGGGGTCACAGTGGATCACAAGCTAAATATGAGTCAACAGTGTAAAACTGTTGCAAAAAAAGCAAACACCATTCTGGGATGTTTTAGCAGGAGTATTGTAAGAAAGGTATGAGAAGAAATTCTTCGGCTCTACTCCGTGCTGATTAGGCCTCAACTGGAGTATTGTGTCCAGTTCTGGGTGCCACATTTCAGGAAAGACAAATTGGTGAACAAATTGGTGAAAGTCCAAAGAAGAGCAACAAAAATGATTGAAGGTCTAGAAAACATGACCTATGAGGGAAGATTGAAAAAAATGGGTTTGTTTAGTCTGGAGAAGAGAAGACTGAGAGGGGACAAGATAACAGTTTTCAAGTACATAAAAGGTTGTTACGAGGAGGGAGAAAAATTGTTCTTTTTAACCTCTGATCATAGGACAAGAAGTAATGGGCTTAAATTGCAGCAAGGTCGGTTTAGGTTGGACATTAGGAAAAACTTCCTGTCAGAGTGGTTAAGCACTGGAATAAATTGCCTAGGGAGGTTGTGGAATCTCCATCATTGGGGATATTTAAGAGCAAGATGGAAAAACACCTGTCAGGGATGGTCTAGATAATACTTAGTCCTGCCTTGAGTGCAGGGGACTGGACTAGATGACCTCTCAAGGTCCCTTCCAGTTTTATGATTCTATGAACCAAAGGAGAGAAGAGCAGAATCAAAGGAGTCACTTTGGGGGATTCTCCCTGTCATTGTCCCCAAGGCAGCTGTCTCAGGTTTACAAAGTTGTTTGATGCTCCAGCCTTTATAGAGTCTCTCCTGGGAGTGCCCCTTTCATGGGTTGGGCCTAGTTTTAGCTTTTGACAAGCGTGACCCCGGGGACTCTGAGACTGGGCCTTCTTGCCTCAGCACACCTGGTTTCTTTCTGTGGCTCCCCAGTGAGTCCAAATTATTAGATACTCCTGATAGAGACTGTGAACAAGAGCGACTCACTGCGTCAGACCAATGGTCCATCTAGCTCAGTGGCCAATGCCAGGTGCTTCAGAGGGAATGAACAGAACAGGTAATCGGCAAGTGATCCATCCCCTGTCGCCCATTCCCAGCTTCTGGCAAACAGAGGCTAGAGACACCATCCCTGCCCATCCTGCCTGTGACACTGGCAGATGAGGTGTTAGCTCTTGCAGAAGCCCCCATGTCTTAATTGAACATGGACAAACGCAGAGCTGGAATCAGTCTGGCTCACCTGTGTTAGTATTGTTAAAACAGGTATTAGAATTATAAGAATGTGTTTAGTGTTTAGACTTTATTGAATGCTTGTGAGTTGCTGCCTGGGATATCATCTGACTACTTGCATTGTGAGCCTCTGTGGCTCTGTAAATCACCAGACAGGAGAGAGACTTTACCTAGGGGAAGTGCTGATTGGCAACAGAATGCATTACACCCTGCCTGGCAGGAAAGGTCCATCAACACCAGATAGACTATTATGGGTGTAGTAAGATGAGGCCCTGAGACATAAACCCTTGGTATCAGAGGCCCAGTATGAGGCCTGAGGCCTGAACTGAAGTAATGGTCAAGACATTGCTAACATAAAGCGAAGTTAGGCTGTGAGCCAGAGGCCGGCCCTGCTCACAGAAGTTGGCAAGAGCGTATACACATGAAAGTACTAATAAGATGAACGTATGCCAGGACGGCACCCACACAGATAACAAGGAACAGGCAGACCCAGTCTAAAGACAGTATAAAAGGACAATACAGGTCTGTCTCATCTTACGCTGGGGTTACGTTCCGCGGTCAGCGCGTAAAGCGAAAACCGCGTATAGTCAAAATTACATTGAGTGTAATGGCGGGCAGAATCGCCCGCACTACAGAAACAGTATTTAAATTGTTATTTTTCTCTTTTTTGGGTTTTTTTTCTTGTTTTTGCCGACCGCGTAAAGCTGAAATCGCACATGTTAAATGCGCCTAAGATGCGACAGACCTGTATGATGGATAGACAATATGAAAGGACAATATGATGAATAGACAGTATGATGGATAGACTTATTTGTTCGAACCAATCTGCACCATGAGAAAGGCAACACCGTAATGCATAGAGGGACTGTACCTCAGTGCGTTCAATGATGCGAAACCTGTTTGTCCCTGTGTATAAGAATTCATCCCTGAGTGGACGTCTTTGTCTGGCCTAGGGGGCAGTGGAGAGTCCCGCCACTGACTGAGCCGGTCCATTGTCAGGGGGCACATATTCGTAGTATGTCCTGTCGAGTCTGCGGGAAACTATTACTGTGCTTCGTTTGACAATAAACCTGGCCGGGTGCCTTCATACCTTATCGGAGTCTGTGGTCATTGGGGGTTCTCTCGGGGTCTGCTGTGCCAGCGATCTGCAGAGCCGGGGCAGCACACAGAGGGAACACAGGCACGCAGCCGACTGATATCAACATTGAACCGAGCAGAGCACCACACTGGTAGCATCTAATGACATTGGTGACCCCGACCGCTGATCTGGTGAGTAAGCGAGCAGTCCGCTGTAGAAATCGCGATCTAACATGACAGAAAACCATGAGCTAGGGAACCCCCTTAACCCCTCCCTGCAAATCCCCACAGAGTTTAAAAAATATAATGGGGAAGAAACATGTAATGTAATTGGTAAAGCTAGGGCAGAGGCTGTAGCCTTAAAATGTAAAATATTGAAACTATAACCATGGCTGTTGAATGGTTAAAACAGCACGCCACAAAATTGGCAGGGCAAGTATCAGTAACAAAGAAAGAGTTAAAAGACTCAAAGGAAGCTACACAGCTCTGGGACAACCCCTTGCAGGATGGCGAGCAGTCCAGAGACAACCAGCACAGAAACAGAATAAAACATTGGAAACAGCTGCAAGGAACCTACAAAAAATACATGTGCCGTCCCCTGTTATAAATATTTGTGGTCAACAGCAGGCTTCAGGTAGCTCCCCTGTGCCTGAAGAATGGGGACAGACATGGAAAAAGCTGGCCCTAGCAAAATTCATAGACTCATAGACTTTAAGGTCAGAAGGGACCATTATGATCATCTAGTCTGACCTCCCGCATGATGCAGGCCACAAAAGCCGACCCACCCACTCCTGGAATAATTCTCTCCCTTGACTCAGCTGTTGAAGTCCCCAAATCATGATTTAAAGACTTCAAGTTGCACAGAATCCTCCAGCAAGCGACCCCTGCCCCATGCTTCAGAGGAAGGCGAAAAACCTCCAGGGCCTCTGCCAATCTACCCTGGAGGAAAATTCCTTCCCGACCCCAAATATGGCGATCAGCTGAACCCCGAGCATGCGGGCAAGACTCTCCAGCCAGACACTTAGGAAAAAGACTTTTAATATCCCATCATTGACCCTTGGTACTAATTACCAGTGATGGCACGTTATTGACCTATTGGCTAAGATCACGTTATCCCATCAAACCATCCCCTCCATAAATTTATCAAGCTTAATCTTAAAGCCAGAGAGGTCTTTCGCCCCCACTGTTTCCCTTGGAAGGCTGTTCCAGAACTTCACTCCTCTGATGGTTAGAAAACTCCTCTGATGGTTAGAAAATTAAAAGATTAAACTGGGTCCACTGCAGTGCAACCACCACCTTATGATAAAAGCCAGGTTCTGGTCAAACCTAAACCGGGACCTAGACTGGTGCCTGTCAGAACAGGACAAGTAAGTGCACAGATGGAAAAAGTAGCACACCGTACTTTCACTGAATTGGTAAATCACATGAAGGAAAAACTGGAACAGTTCACAGAGCACATTAGGAGACAGGAGCGGCGACTCGATCGCAGGGGAGTGAATAAAAAAGAATTTCAAAGTAAAAAACCGAAATTAAGTGGGTTAACACCTAGAATTGATGCATTAACACATGGAGTTGCCCCACAACAGTTAACTGCAGCAAAAAAGGGCACTCCTGCCATCCATTTGGCATGCACACAAAAGCAGTGGACACTGGGGGAACAAATTCAGGTTTTACAAGAGCAGGTAACTACCCTCACTCTCCTCTCAGAGCCAGGATAAAAACCAGGGGCGCAGTTCCCAACTGCTTTGACCCACGGAACCACACTCCGCGCTCATATCTAAAATATAACCACCTTTCTCAAGGATTTTTACATACCGGTTAAGTTTTTTCCGTTATATGCGTTCTCAGTTTGCTAAACTGGCTGCCGCTGCCTGTACTTTCAAATACCTTGATACAGTTAATCATCCTTGGCTCAGGTCTCGCTACCTTCCTAGGTTGCTCTTTACCCCCACCTCTCCTCACTTCGGCTCTCTCTTTGTTTAAAAGTTATAGTTTTTACAGAAACCTCCAAAATATAAAGCAATTGAAAACAGAACAAAACAAGAAACAAAAAGAAAACAAGGTAAAAACTTTACTTTAAATACATCCAGTAAATTAATTATTTTAACCCTTCAGGAATGCAACAGCTGGAATTATTCCTAACTTTCTTGAAGATAGGGTTGCCAAGCAACCGAAATGCACACTCTGCTTCTAACCTAACCACTCACTAATATTTGAAACATGGGCTTTTCTTATTTCCATATAGCAGAGTTTTAAAATAATGTTAAATATAAAGTAATGCAAAATTCCTTGTTACCAAATTAATACAATAAATTTGGCAAATATTAATATATTTTTATCAATTTTTGTTAAAAGTTTTAAATAAGGTAACTTGTTTATTCAAATGTTTAACCCTTTTAATTTTTTGTTTTTGTTTGCCTTATTTTGTATAGTTATGAATAGAATTCTGGCATCATTTGTTTTTAATCGTAAGTTTGTCCTGTATGTCATGTGCATTGTCCGGTGTTGCATGTTGTGTGTGTCACGTGACTATTTTTTATTTTTATTTTGTTGCAACAAAACTCAATTTTATATCCTTTTAAAAATATATGTATATTTGGTACCACACTATTTTAATATTATGGTTGGGGTATAACCATCATATTAATACAATTTTTTTTCAAAGTTCAACAAGGTCTCAGTTATAAATATATGTACATATATTTCTGCCTCAACAAATAATGAAATTGCAAACAAAAATAATTCTCTTTTATTAATCACACTTTTGTTTTGTTTTTTACGTTTTGTTTTTTTTCCCCCAAAGGAAAAATGTAAGGGGAAACCTCAACATTAAGGTAAAGATAATATTAACAAAATGTCAATTTCTTGTTTGGGTTTTTATAAACTTGTTTGCACTTTTAAATATAGTTATAAGAATGTGGCCGTCGGGAAGTTTAGGCTTGAAATTAGGCGAAGGTTTCTAACCATCAGAGGAGTGAAGTTCTGGAACAGCCTTCCGAGGGAACCAGTGGGGGCGAAAGACCTCTCTGGCTTTAAGATTAAGCTTGATAAGTTTATGGAGGGGATGGTTTGATGGGATAACGGGATCTTAGTCAATAGGTCAATANTCTGACCTTAAAGTCTATGAGTCTATGAGTGATAGCAAAATGTTTTAAAATAACAATTTATGCATCAAGCTAGCCCAACAATTTCAACAGGTTTCCACCTCTGGCTCCCAAACATAACAACGCATCATGAAAGTTTAATACCTTCAAAGTATTTGCATGGACCTGTATTTAAAATTTATTTTGGTTTAATTTTATACACTTTTCTTTTATGTTATGTTATATTAATGGGAAGCAGTGGTTGATAAAGTTTGTGCGTCTAAACAGTTAACAAGAGTGAAGTTGGTATCACAAGCAAAGTAACTAAAAAGCTTGTTACAATTATGGCTGCGTCTACATTACCCGCCCGGATCGGCGGGTAGCAATCGATATATCGGGGATCGATCTATCGCGTCTCGTCTGGACGCGATATATCGATCCCTGAACGCGCTCCCATCGACTCCGGAACTCCAGCAGGGCGAGCGGAGGTAGCGGAGTCGACGGGGGAGCCGCGGCTGTCGATCCCGCGCCGTGAGGACGGGAGGTAAGTCGAAATAAGATACTTCGACTGCAGCTACGCTATTCCTGTAGCTGAAGTTGCGTATCTTATATCGACCCCCGCCCCTAGTGTGGACCAGGCCTATGTTACTAACTCTTTTGCTGAAACAAAGTGTTCAGCAAGGGAAAGCAATACACCTTCTCATGGAAGATTGTGAGCATCTATTTTAGCTGTTAAGCATTACATTTAATATAAAATATTAGTAATGCACCTCAAGTGAAAATGAATGTCTATACAACAATTGCAATAGTATAGCTTGTGTATAAAAGACTTGGTCCCTATTACATTGTAAACACTAAATTAATCTGTGTATTAAATTTGGGTTACTAAAAACAAGAGAAATGTAAAAACAAACTTTATTATATTAACTAACTTAAGAACAAAGACACCAGAATATATCACACCACAAAGACACCAGAAGATATCTGTATACAGTAAAGAAACCCCCAAGCATCAAGAAAAGAAAAATGAAGTGCTGCATAAATAAGAGACAGGTCAAATACACCTCCATCTACCATATATGGACAATTAATTTAACAATCAGCTAAAAACCTCTAGCTGGATCAGGATAAATTCATTTAATTTCAACTTGGTTACTGGGTAAAAAGAACTGTATTATTGCTGTACTCCTGTATTATCTTTGTACAACATTTACAATGTGCATAACTTTGCTAAACTGTTTAACCAACACACGGGTAAAAATCAACAAATGAATGGCAGCAAACAACATGAAGGCAAGGAAAAAACAAATTGGTAAAGAAATTAAGTTACACCGTAACTACAATTGGGTAAACAAATTCCGTGTTAGTACCCGTCATAATTTGGGTTACTGACACTGCATCCTAACTAAGCAGGGCCGGCGCAACCCATTAGGCGACCTAGGCGGTCGCCTAGGGCGCTGCTATTTGGGGGGCGCCGGCGCCCCGGCAGTCCGTTGAATTTTGGGGGCGGGACCTTCCGCCGCCGCTGTCGGGGGCGGCATTTCGGGGGCGGGACCTTCCGCTGCCTAGGGCGCCGGAAAAGCTGGCGGCGCTCCTGTAACTAAGACACATGTTATTCAAAACAATCTTGCTCAGTGTCTGGACACCAATATACTACATCCTGACACAGCAATATTTGATAAATTGGTTACTGTCCATTCTGTAAGTTATCTGGAAAACAACATCCATAAAAACAGCTGGATCTACGTCAACTACTGATGTATCACGGGGCAATGCAATCCATGGAACAGAGAAGCCAGTCATTCCAGTTTCCTGCCCAGCAAAGCTTACCAGAGGGTGACAACCAGCAGTAAGGGTGACCCATAACATGAATGCACAGTACTGAGTAGTAACTAATTACAAGACATATATATATAGGCTTCATTTGCAGTGTCACTACTCCAAATTTCTGTTTTACTTCTCATATACATAATACTGTGGACCACACTATAACAATGCCTATCCCCGTATTTCAAAAACACTCAGCCTACAACTAATGAGGATACAGGTGATAACTGCAATTGCCCTAATAGGAGTGTGTTTCTATCTGTGTCACCAAAGTAAAAGGGTCAGAGTACACCACCAGACTGGAAAAACGTGGTTATGCTTGGACATAAGGTGGTGTCATATGTACACACACATACCACACATATACGCTACAAATATATATGCCATAAACATATTATTCATATATATTATTTGGGAGTGCCTCTAAGGCTCAATCATACTACTACATTCCTCAGTTATGGTCCCGGGCCTAACATTCCCAGGCCACCATAAGGGACTACAAAATAATTGGATAATAAAATCTGTCTACCAGTCGTACGAGGGAATGTGCAGACTAAGGACAGATGGGGCATGGGTGTATGGATGATAAAATGTGGTGACCACATAACAGTGTTTAGCCCAATGGGTCATCTTCAGTCCATGCATTATGCTTTTCCAGGATGATGGGTAAACATCCTCCCCATAAAAAGACAAAGAGTGGGGGAATGTAGTAAGATGAGGCCCTGAGACATAAATCCTTGGTATCAGAGGCCCGGTATGAGGCCAGAGGCCTGAACTGAAGTAATGGTCAAGACACTGCTAACATAAAGCAAAGTTAGGCTGTGAGCCAGAGGCCGGCCCTGCTCACCTGTTTGTCCTTGTGTATAAGAATGCATCCCTGAGTGATAGAATCATAGAATATCAGGGTTGGAAGGGACCTCAGGAGGTCATCTAGTCCAACCCCCTGCTCAAAGCAGGACCAATCCCGACAGATTTTTTGCCCCAGATCCCTAAATGGACGTCTTTGTCTGGCCTAGGGGGCAGTGGAGAGTCCCGCCACTGACGGAGCCGGTCCATTGTCAGGGGGCACATATTCGTAGTATGTCCTGTCGAGTCTGCGGGGAACTATTACTGTGCTTCGTTTGACAATAAACCTGGCCGGGTGCTTCGTACCTTATCGGAGTCTGTGGTCACTGGGGGTTCTCTCGGGGTCTGCTGTGTCAGCGATCTGCAGAGCCGGGGCAGCACACAGAGGGAACACACGCACGCAGCCGACTGATACCAACATTGAACAGAGCACCACACCGGTGGCGTCTGACGACAATGGGATGTTAAAGAAGACAAAAGACTGTTGTTGTCTCCTGAAATGCAGAGGTAAGGTACTCACCAATGTAACCCTAAATCTGACCCTCGTGAGCAATGACCCATTACTCCCACAACACACCGATGCGAACCCAACCATTGCAGATAGTGCCTATCACTAAAGTACTAGGAAAAACGACAACCATGGCACAGGATCAAGCACCTTATCTTTGCTAAGATGGAATTTGGTTTTAGGTGAGCTGCGCTGTACAGGAGCTACTGACCCCTGTTCTACACTCAGATACTGAGCCTGCTCCCCAGACACAGCCGCACACTTGGTCAATTGAACACCTCTTCACCCCTTTTTACAACTCTTTCATCCTTACTCACAGAAATTCCAGCTAACGTTCTACATTCACTTACCCATCATTAAGCACACAGACTGCTCTCAGATCCCATCTCACTGCTGACCATTCCCATGGCAAACAGTCCCCTCTTTCCTCCTGACAACATGCACATCTCAGTGCAGAAACGATACAGACTGGAAGCTCAAGGTACACATGCCTCTTTCCTTTCATCGCACACATGGGGGACTCAGACCCAGTCCTTATCATATCACAATCATACCTCCACCAAGTTGCTCTAAGTAACGCCTCTACCGTTCAGTGCAGCTCCACCTAACACAGTGAGTGCAGGCAGAGAACACCCAGTGGCTGTTGCCAGCTCCAGGGGGCAGAGTTAAGGTTGCATTGGCGTGTACATTAGCTCTGTATTTCCTAGTTTTCAGAGGTCTGATTTTTGCTGAACCTGACATTCTGGCAGGGCCCAACATACTGCAGGGCAACCTTAACTCTGCATTAATGAAGGTGTCAGGGACTAGATGAATGTTCAGTAAATACTCAGAAAGTGATGGCTCCGCATCCCTACCTGCCATTCACATAGGCAGCAAAGCCCTGAGCAAGGCAACTTTCAGAGTTAAAGAGAAGGGGCTAGAGCTTAGTTTCTCTGCCAGTCAGGAAGGGGTAGCAGCGAGGGAAGACTGGCCGCTGATAGTTGGAGGCGTGAAGAGGTTTGGGGTATGGTGGGGGGCAGAAGCAGCTGGGACTGGGTAACCTGGGGCTGGACAGGCTCCATGGGGGACACTTGCTCCTCCTGTGCCCCTTCCACACCCTCCTGCAAGTAGAGAATGACCACCTTGTCCCCACCCCCAGAGGTAGCTGTGTCTCAGGACTCTCCCAAGTTGCACCCACTAACTCTCTTCCCATTTCGGGCAACAATTTCTCATGAAGATGAACCCAGCTGGCTGTTCTGGTGCCACAGGCGCCTCTGGTGGGTGAAAGGCAGAATGTATCTTCTTCAGGCAAAAAAAGAAATTCTGCGCTGGACGTGAATTCTGCGCGTATACAGTGGTAACTCACACCCTGCACAAACATAACCTGCTCACTCCCATCTCTTCTCCCTACATCTCCGAGTCCCAGAGCCGCTGCTGTCATTAATGCACACAGGCTTTCACACCCGTTAGTGCTGGCAAGACCCAATCCAGTTACAGGACTGAACCCTTATTTTCCCATCACATGGGACAGTCTCAGCTGAGGGGGGTGGGGAGTGAGAGGGGGAGGGGGTACAAAGGGAAAAGAGTTGTTGTAGCCATGTTGGTTCCAGGATATCAAAAAGAGGGATTTTTAATTCGTTCTAAAAGAAATTACCTCACCCACCTTGTCTCTCCAAGAGATCTGAAAGTGGCAGAAGGAGACAAACAGGACGACAGAGTTCAGGACTCTAAACGAAACATTTACAAGCCCCTGGAAGAAACTACATTTCCCCTCTGCCCCGGGTTTGTTTGTGTCCTATATGAGGGACCACACCATTCCTCTCACAGCAGTAAGGGGATACTGCAGCCAGCCCCAGATGGTCCTTCCCCATCCTGGGATGTGTGTTGTGAGGAAGTTTGTGTGTGGTGGGTGCACGGGCTGGGTCCCCAGACAGCTAGAGCCATCTGCAGACTGGAGGGGGGGGCTTGGTTCAGTGACTAACTGGAGCAGGCATTTGTGTGATCTGCTGCTCAGAGGCTAGCAGACACATCCCCATCGGGTGCTGGGGAAGGATTCAGCACAGTGTCACTTCCTACGTGCTGACACTTGCCTGCTCTGCCTGGCTCCCATGTTGAGGCCAAACCCACAGAGCTTGCACGGGGAGGACTCAGCAGGCCTAGGAGGGGGGTGTTGTTGGACCATACCCTCACCAGAGCTCTGAGGCCAGAGGATCAGGGGCGGATTAATAATTTTGTCGCCCCTAGGCCCTGAAATAATTGCCGCCCCTGGCCCCGCCCCGACTCCACCCTTTTCCCTCCCCCATTCCAACCCCTTTCCCAAAGTCCCGCCCTAACTCCGCCCCTCCCTGCCCCATTGGATCCCTTCCCCAAATCCCCGCCCCAGCACGCCGCGTTCCCCCTCCTTCGCCCTCCCTCTCTGACCAGTGAAACAGCTGCGGAGAAGTTCCCCTGCTCCAGCTGCCTCCTCCGCGAGCGCACCGCCGCTTCCTGTTTCTCTCCCGTCCCTCCCTGCCCAGCGAAACAGCTGTTTCGCGGCGCAAGCGCTGGGAGGGAGGGGAGAGAAACAGGACGTGGCGGCGCGCTCGCGGAGGAGGCAGCTGGAGCAGGGGAACTTCTTCGTGGGTGCTCAAATTTGCCGCCCCTGCAAATTTGTCGGCCTAGGCGATAATACGCCGCTGCAGAGGATATTCACTTACCTAGTCACAGCTGTGAGTCAAACCGCATACAATGTCTTTTGTCTGGCAAAATTTTTTTCCCTGGAACCTAAACTCCCCCCCACACACACACATTTACATTAATTCTTATGGGGAAATTGGATTCGCTTAACATCATTTTGCATAAAGTCGCATTTTTCAGGAACATAACTACAACTTTAAGTGAGGAGTTACTATACTTGAATTCTTTCACTTCCTGGACTGTAATGTTTGCTTTGAGGATAATTACACCCTCCCTGTGATGTATTTGACTCTCAGTACCGTAACCCCATCGTGACGTAGCTCCTGTCTGGGAGCTCTGCTGAGGCCAGTGGCATTATGATCAGAAGGTGACACTCTGACACATGAGCAGAGAGACACATGGGGGAGGGTGGAGGATCAGGTAACATGGAGGCTACCAGAGTTGAACATGGCCCTACAGCAGTGGGAGGCAACCTATGGCACGGGTGCCGAAGGCGGCACGCGAGCTGATTTTCAGTGGCACTCACACTGCCCGGGTCCTGGCCACCGGTCCTGGCCACCGGTCCAGGGGGCTCTGCATTTTAATTTAATTTTAAATGAAGCTTCTTAAACATTTTAAAAACCTTATTTACTTTACATACAACAATAGGTTAGTTATATATTATAGACTTATAGAAAGAGACCTTCTAAAAACATTAAAATGTATGACTGGCACGTGAAACCTTAAATTAGAGTGAATAAATGAAGACTCGCAGCGCCAACCTCCTGCCTTGACGAGGGGAATGAAGAAGGCAGTAGAAACGGGTTAGGCTGGGAGAGGGCACAGCTGATGTGGGACTGGGAGCTCAGTTGACCAAGAGGCCAGAACTCATGGGGGGTTGGGACAAGAAGTTAACAGGACTGGGTAGAGGCACTTCTGTGTATTTTCCCCATTTACCATCCTGCCATGTATTTAATTTAGAAACTTTTCATTCACATTTAAACACATTGGAGCTAAGCTGGGTTGATGCATTTCCACTTACAGTGGTACAGTTTTAATTGGGTGCTTAATCAGATGCTAATGCAACACAATAATCGGGGTGCTTTCATTAACTGACTGTGTGCTGTGCATCGCTTTTAAAAAAAAAGATGGTGTGAGCGAGTGTCAAAATTTCAGGCATTAAGAAATGGTCATTAGGTGTCAGTTCATTTCTCATGCGTTTATCTCGTAATTTTAATTTCAGTTTTGAATCAGTATTAATACCATGTTGTTTTAATAGCATTAGGGCAGGGGCGGGCAAACGTTTTGGTCTGAGGGCCGCATCGGGTTTTGGAAATTGTATGGAGGGCTGGTTAGAGGAGGGGGACATGGCCCGCCCCGCCCCATCCACCCCCCTGCTTCTCGCCCTGACGCCCCCCCAGGACCCCTGCCCCATCCAACCACCCCTTCTCCCTGTCTCCTGACTGCCCCCAGAACCCCTGTCCCCTGACTGTCCCCCGCCACCCCATCCAACCCCCACTCTCCTTCCTGACTGCTCCCCCGGGACCCCTGCCCCCATTCAACCCCCCTGTTCCCCACCCTCTGCCTGCCCTGCCCCCTGACCATCCCCCCACCCCCTGACCACCACCCCAAACTCCCTTGCCCTCTATCCACCCCTCCTCCCCGCCTCTTTACCGCGCTGCCTGGAGCACACGTGGCTGGTGGTGCTACAGCCGCACCGCTGGCTGGAGCCGGGCCACACCACCACCACGCAGCTCAGAGAACCGGCTCAGGCCAGGCTCTGCGGCTGCGCTGCCCCATGAGCTCCCAGCCCCGCCGCCCAGAGCCTTGCGCTGGCAGCGCGGCGGGGGGAACAACAGGGGAGGGGCCGTAGTTTGCCCACCTCTGCATTAGGGTCTATTTGTATAATTGTTTGCAAGATTTCATTGGATATTGTGAACCGGACGTCTTCTATCTTGAGATTACTAAATACAATCCAGCGCACCACTCCTAAAAGACTGCAAGTCCCGGCTGGTGACATGCTCCCTAGAGAGCAAACAGCTGACGAGCCCTTTCGCCTTAAAAAGTGCTTTTGGTTCTTTGACATTGCTTTATCCACCCCCACCAGAAAATGCTATAGGGAACCAGGTCATTACAGCAGACCTTCACTAGGTATAGTTCTACCAGCTATGTGCCAAAATTCAAATGGTTCTGTTTGGTTTATCTTTCATTCAGCTTTGCAATTATTAGATCCCATTTAAAAACTGGAAGTGAAATAACCAAAGCAAGTTAAGAAGAGAGTGGCATCGGGCACAGGCGGGGGGAAAACAATAAAGAACTGACTATGCAAAAAGGAACATCCCAAACTATCAGAGCCCCAGACCCCCGTCCAACTGAATCCACCCAAGCCAGGCATATCAAGCTGGGCCCCTGAAAAATCGCCCATCCCGTCTGGCAGTGAACGCTGCGTGTTCCAGATGGAGCTATGGTGTGCTCTGCTGACATGCTGCTTTGGTACGGAACGCACCACGGCCACAGGGAGCAGAGACATGGACTCCTACAAAACACAATCCCAGATACACCTCCAACATCCCATCCCCTCCCCACCTCCACGCTGTCTGCCATCCACTCCCCCACCTCCACATGGCCATTCTCAGCCTCTTGCTAACAGTTCTTCCCAGCCTTCAGCACTATTAATAAATAAAACATGGTGTTACAAAAGGTAGATCATGCCAAGGAAACCTGTTCTCCTTCCATGAGAAGGTAACTAATTTTTTGGACAAAGGAAATGCAGTAGCTCTCATCTATCTGGATGTCAGTAAGGCATTTGATACAGTTCCGCATGGGAAACTATGTGTTACATTGGGGAAGATGGGGATTAATATGAGAACTGAAAGGTCGAGGGCTTTGAAGCTGTGCTCTGACTCTGCTCCAGCTGCAGGACAAAAACCTGCAGCTCCACTGCTCCGGAGTGGTGTCCCAGTTTAAGAAGGATGAATTCAAAGTGGAACAGGTGCAGAGAAGGGCTACTAGGATGATCGGAGGAGTGGAAAATCTGCCTTATGAGACGAGACTCAAAGAGCTTGGCTTGTTTAGCCTAACCAACAGAAGGCTGTGGGGAGATATGATTGCTCTCTATACCTACATGAGAAGGATAAATATCAGGGAAGGAGAGGAGTTATTTAAGTTAAGCACCAATGTTGGCACTAGAACAAATGGATATTAGCCATCAATAAGTTTTGGCTTGAAATTAGGCGAAGGTTTCTAACCATCGAGTGAAGTTTTGGAACAGCCTCCCAAGGGGAGCAGTGGGGGCAAAACACCTAACTGGCTTCAAGACTGAGCTCGATACCTTTATGGAGGGGGTGGTATGATGGGACTGCCTACAATGGCATGTAGTTGATTTGCTGCTAGCAGTTGCAGATATCTCCAAAGGCCGGTGATGGGACACTATATGGGGAGAGCTCTGAGATACTATAGAGAATTTTTCCCCAGGTGTCTGGCTGCTGGGTCTCACCCCCATGCTCAGGATCTAATTGATTGCCATATTTGGGGATGGGAAGGAATTTTGCCCAGACTCAGATTGGCAGAGACCCTGGGGTATTGGGTTTTTTTTGCCTTCCTCTGCAGCATGGGGCATGGCATGGGGCATTTGCAGGTTTAAACTAGTGTGAATGGTGGATTTTTTGTAATTTGAAGTCTTTAAATAATGATTTGAGGACTTCATTAACTCAGAGAGAGGTTAGGGGTCTATTACAGGAGTGGGTGAGGAAGGTTCTGTGATGTGCAGGTCAGACTAGATGATCATAAGGGGCCTTCTGGCCTTAAAGTCTGTGAGTCTATAAACTGTGCCTTGCGTTGCACAGACACTGATGGAGATCAGGGCCCCATCGTGCTGCGCATGGCAGAGAACCTGACTGAGATCAGCACCCCCATTGTGCTGGGCACTACACAGACAGAGAGGGACAGTCCTCGCCCCAAAGAGATCACAATCCAAGTAGACAATAGGCAGGAGGAAAACAGAGAGGGGCTGTGAGTTCCCCAGGTCACCAAGCAGGTCAGTGACAGAGCCAGGAACAGACCCGGGTAACGCCAGAGCCACATCACCCACAGCTTGGAAAGGTCCCCAGACCCCATTGCATTAGGCTGCAGGAAGAGGTGGTTTGTCCATGGATGCACAGGCTGTCTTGGTCTCAGCTGCAGTCCCTGCACACAGCTGGGTATGTGTGTCATGGGTCAGGAGAAGTCAGTGCCCAGTCCTGTGGGGCTGTGCTCCTGGCTCATACATCTCACTGCTGCCCCTCCCTTACCCCCAAACCTGAGATGTGAACTGGCCACTGGGGAAGTGGAGAGAAAATGGGGCACAGTCGGGGGAGGGGAACAGGGAACTTCTCAGGGATTTGAGGGAAGGGGGGGGGGGGCACCCTGGATGTTGCTCGTTGCTCTCTAGGGAGGAAGGGGGCAGGACTGGAGAGGGTGGGGGGGGTCCCCACGGGAGGGGGCAGCGGTAAATCCGAGGGGATCTCAGCCCCCCCCTTTCTCTCCCCGCTCCTCGGGGGTCACCTGCTCTCCACCCCCCCGCCCGGTCTCACTTCTCCCGGCACCCCCCGCCCCGCCCCACGCAGGGACCCCAGTGGGGGCCGGTCCCCTCCCCCCGGGACCCCCCCGCGGTGCCCCAGGGCAGAGCCGGGCCGGGGGCGTTGGGCTCCTGCGGGGGCAGCAGCTCCGAGCCCCCCCCGCGGGCGCTGCCCCAGGGAGCAGATCCCGGCGCTGCGAGATGCCGGGTCCCCCCCACGGACACTGGGGCAGAGTCACCGCCCGGCCCCGCCCCCGGGGCTCGCTCCGGTACCTGGAGGCTGCAGCTCCGCAGCGGGGCGGGCAGAGCCCGGGGCGGCCCCAGGGCGGCTCCAGCGGGAGCAGGGCCCGGGCCGGGCCCGGGGGGGTTAATGGGTCTCCCCGGCACAGACCCTCCCGCTCAGCCCGGCCCCGCCGCGCCAGGGAGCAGCAGCGGGTGAGCGCTGCCTCTGCGCATGCGCAACTCTGCCCCCTCTGCGCATGCCCAGAGCTCCAGCAGCACAAAACTCTTCTCCAGCCCCGGGAGAGGCTCCAACGGCCCCGCACGAGCCAGGCAGAGCCGCAGCGCCCCGCGCGCGTTCGCAGCCCGGCTCGTTCTCTCCCCTGCCCAACGTCACTTCTGCTCCGGGGAGAGTCAGGAACTACATCTCCCAGCCTGCCCCAGGGGGGAGGCTTCCGCCCTCTGCAGCTCAGGTAAGGGCAGGTTTCAGTAGCGGTTACTGCACATGCTCAGTACAAGCCCCGGCGGGGTTTGTAGCCGGGGCTGGAGCAGCTGCGGGGGGCGGGGCTCTGGCACACACCGGGGGCGGGGCAGCTCCTGGGGGCGGGTCCCTGGCACACACCGGGGGCGGGGCAGCTCCTGGGGGCGGGGCTCTGGCACAGCCCAGGGGCGGGGCAGCTCCTGGGGGCGGGGCTCTGGCAC